>PVJS01009455.1:0-50331 GCA_004027185.1 Glis glis
CCGGGTCTCACGAAGTTGTGGAGGGCCTCACTAAGGAGAGAGAGAGAGAGAGAGAGACGAGGGGGGAGAGAGAGAGAGAGAGAGAGAGAGAGAGAGAGATCTGAGGCTGGCCACGAACCCGGATGCTCCGGTCTCTGCCTCCCAAAGTACTGGGATTACAAGCGTGCGCCACCACGCCCAGCTCTTAGGGTCTTTTTAATGCATCAGATATTTACATAGGCAAATAGGACTCTTTTTGACCCTCTATCCCCATCATGGCCAATAATCCACTCTAGTGTATATAGATAATTTTTCTCAAGGAGATTCGAAAGTATAGAAGTATGAGGTACTATTGATTATTTTAGTAAGAGTACCATGTCTGTTATTTTATTCCTGCTTTTATACCTCATCAGAATTTAAAACTATTTTTAGCTCCATGCAGCATAATCGTGTGTGATCTCAAAGGATCGTGGAAAGAATATGGCTGCACAAAATCTCCACTACATCCTGTAGTGTGTATGCCAATAGAGTTCATCACACGCTTTTAATATAAATTCTTTAGCAGTGCCACTGGTTAGTATGTCTTATTTTCTATTTTTTCTATATTTTGAAGGAAAATACACACATCATTTTTATATATGTTTCTATTTACAAAACTGGAATACAAGATGGTACAAGGGAAGTAGAAAGACAGAGAAATGTCCTCAAGCCATATGTTAAAAAATCTGCTCTAGAGAGATGAAGAACCAGAATAAATATTTTGGTGAAAACTACAATTGTGGTTGCACACCAGAAATTTTCCAAAGTCTTTCATTTACCTTGGTATGCTTTCTGCACACAGTTCTAAAGAAGTTATTCTTCCCACCACAAAATTACCTCTTTGGAGTCTGTCTCAGAATTGGTGTATAATAGGGCGGACTGCCTGTTCCTAATTCAGAACTTGGGACGAATAGTTTAGAATATCGAGTGTGACACTCTTTCCACTCTAGGCCAAAAGAACTCATACTCTAAGGGCCTTGACCAGAAAAGCCAATTAGAATAAATAGACTTGAAACAATGCCTTTCATTGTCATGCATTTCCAAAGTGCACATTTAACAATAGATGTTAGAGACATTCCATGTTGTCAGGAATCGGTGGCTGTGGTTCTCAGTCGTTTTCAGAAGAGTGGGAGAGGGGAGGGGCAATGTAATATTAAATAAGATATTGGCTATTGAGCTTTGACAAGCTTCTTAACCTTTGTACCCGGATTGTCATGATGCAAGCCTTTAGTTGCCTGGGTAGGACAGAAGGGCTATAAACAGTATTCTTTGATGGTTTTTAATCTTCTTATCCAGCCTCTGGACTCCTCCGCTCTGGCTTGCTGATGTGTTTCCACGGTTTACAGTGTTCTATGAGGTGGGGAAGAAACCAGTGGCAGTCAGTCAATGTATTTTGACCTATGTTTACCTCCCATTCCTGAACTCAGAGAAGAAGGGTAACGTAAAGTTCACAGCTGGTGATTGGACAGTTCTTAACTTAAACATTTTTAATTTCCTGTAAGTGAACATAATGTTTGAGTGATTCCAATAGTAGGTTTGGGAAAAGTATTATATTTTAAGGTGACCAGCCATCCAGTTGACTTGGGATCAAGGTGTTTTCTGGGGCATGGGACTTTTAGCCCTAAAACCAAAGCAACTGGGACAGTTGGTCACCCTGATAACATGATATCATAGGGCTGTTTTCTCTTTCTTTCTCCTTTGGTCTTTCTCCCTCCCCAAAGCTGCCATTTGCCTTAGTACCATATCTGCTAGGATGGAGGAATTCTTAGCAGATGCTGTGTCCCTTCCCCTTAGATGTCCAGAGCGCTCTGCCTTTTCTGTTGGTGGAATTTGAGGATCGGTGCACTTAACACTGCCCTTAGCAATTTCACATTCTTTATGGTCAATAGTTCATGGAGGCTGCCAAGGCAGGTTTAAACCTTGCTTGACCAATAAGAAAGCAGGAGCTGGGAGATGTTGCTGGTCACTTACTGGGATGGCACAATGAGACTTGACCCCAGATTTCCTCACAGTAGGAGTAGCGGTCTCTTCAGCTCACAGTGCAGTCTTCTAAATTTTTGTGACATGGACAGCTGGACACTAGTCTTAGGATAAGAGTCTGAGCTATTTCTGGGGTTGGTAAATTGGATAGTGGAAAAGAACATTAGCCTGGAAGTCATGAGATTTGGGGTGTGTTCTTGAGCCCTGGCCTTATAGGCAGAGTGCATTGGACAAGCTGTCATCTCTTTGGGCCTCATTTCCTTCAAAGAAAATGATGAGATTGGACTAGATGAATGCTAAGATTCTTTCTAGTTCTGAGTCACACCATATCTCCTTGTCATAGCCCCTGCCCTCTTTTGGATTGTCTTGAAAATTATTTTAAGGTATTTTACATGGATATGAAGATGTGAGATGACAGGAAATCCATAGCTGGCTGGAAGCCAGAGTGTGAGGTCAATGGTCCAGGCCAGGTCTGTTGAGCACTTCCTACATGCCTCAGATCTTCATTTTTTGGGGGGACAAATCTGATAGGAGGTTTTAGCTAAGGGACTGTTCAATAATATCATTCAGACCAGGGCCAATCATGCTAAGGTATTAGAAGGAAAGTGAAATAAAGAGGTGGACATAAAAACAAGGGGAGCCCTCAGAAAGAATGGCAAGTCTGTTTTTTGATACTAAGAGTTGCAAACTGAAAATTCAGGCTGGGTGTTCTACTTAGAATATAAGATCTGAATTCTCAGTGAACTGGTGTTTGTGTATGCTCCTGAGAAGCAACTGGGTCTTTTAACACACTCCCCGTAACTCTGTTGCTCCATCTGAAAAGATAATACTAAGGGCATACTGGTTCATAACAGGATGTAGTACTAGATCTTTGGTGTACTCGGTAAGTAGAAAGTTCTAGATTTATGTACAGGAGCTAAGATAATATTTAAGGAGTTTCCAAAAGAAAGTTTGCAGAACCCCAGGGAGGGAAATTGGGAAAATCACTGCCCATCCTTCTCTATTATGAGACATCAGTAAAAAGAGATAGGGAAGTAACTCAAGGAAAGGATTCCAAGGTTTTCTTAAAGGTTATCTACAGTCTACCCAATTCAACTCTCCTAATGACAAGTTGAAGGCGTGAGGGTAGTAGAAAGTATGGCCTCTTTCCACAGTGCTGCATATGATTGTTCTTTTTTATTTTGAAGTAGAGTCTCCCTAAGCTGATGAGGCTGGCCTTGAACCTGCAATCCTCCTATCTCAGTCTCCCAAGTACTAGGATTACATGCATGTGCCACTGCGCCTGGCTATGATTAGTCTCATGTTCATTTTAAAGGATTCCTCAAATTTCAGCTCCTCCACAATCCCCTGCAAATAAATAAAAGAACTTTTCCTCATCCCAAGCCCCAACCCCAACTCAATGCTTGCAGAAAGACTTGGAATAGTTATAAAAAGCCACCTGTGGGCGATGGATTGACTGTGATTTAGAATTTAAAAAATAGGAAAAATATTTTGGCAGATGGACTGAAGATTGTGTCAGGCATTTTGGATGGAGTAAGTGTTCTGGAACCTGAACAAGTTCACATGCTTCCCTGAGATAGGGAAATTTGCTCACTGGGACAATTCACACAATTAGACATGAGAAAAAACATTCCAACTCTTGCCCCAAACTGATTTTGAGTTATGCTGATGATAACGATCGCCTGTCCAAATTTTCAGAAATAGAATCACTACTAGCTAGGAAATACTGCTTGTGTTCCATCAGCCTATAGGTATAAAAATGTTTGAGGCTAACATCTCTATGACCTTCCCGGTCCACCCCTATTCTCAATAATTTCACGTTTCTCCAATGTCTCATCTGGCTGCTCTGGTTGCAATCCTTGTGAAGCTGTGAGACATTTTCCAAGAGCCAGGCTTAGCAGTTTACATCATAGCCTAAACAGGACATCACTTGAGACCTTCAAGCTGTATGCTCCATTTGTGGGAAAGGAGCTATGGTCAAAAGGCTAACGCTACTGCTATTTGAAGGTATTAAGACATTCCTTTTGGAATTTCAAGTAAACCAGTGGCTCTTCTTTCAGAAGCTGCTTCAGTTTGTGATTGCATTTGGAGATTTTTCCCACAAAAGAAGTTTTTCTTTAGTTACAAGTAAAGGGGTCTGGATATTTTCCTCTTCTTAAGTTTGTCATTGTCCTAATGATAATTGATGGAGAATAGAATTGATTAGAACCCGGTATAAGGAGATTCTAATTTACAGAAACATCTTAGTGATATTGCAGAATAAAGAATAAATCATCATCTTTGTTTAACCCATGGATGCCCAAGGACCTTAACATGCCCAAGCAGCCAGGCTGCAGCTTCTCCAGGTCAAGAAAGCAATATAGCTTCTTCTAGAGTGTGCTTATACCAAGAATTATAGAGCATGCACGGATCAAAGGGGCTGCCACATGCTTCTGCACTCTGTACTGTTCTCAGATCCTATAGTTTAACCTTTATAACAAACCCCAAAGCAGGAAATTTCATGCCTCTTCTACATGTGAAGAAACTTCTACACGTGAAGAAGAGACTTAAGAGTATGCCAGGGTTATGTAGTTCAGGACCATACAGCCTGTAAACAGTAGAACTGAGATGATTCAAACCCAGGTTTCCTTGCTCCCCAGATCTTTACTGTTCAGCTATCTCTCCAAGGTCATACTGAATCTCAGACAAAAAAACTTGCTAAGCATCCAGTGAATGTTACGAATAAGATTAACGTTCAATAATGAAAGGCAGAAAGAAAGGAGAAAGGGGACTATGAGTTCTTTCCTTTCTAAAAAAGAACAATGTTATCTAGTAACCTGTGCTGCCTGAGGGCAAACGTGTGCCTCCAATTTGTCAAACATTTGATGGTGATGATTGAATTATTCCAAACTCACTCCTTTTGTGAGCCGCCAAGCAATAAAGAGCAGTCCAGGAAAAGAGGGGCAAAGACATCACACATCTGCTGGGAAGTCTTTTTTACTTATCCCGTGTACTTTGGATGAAGAGAAGATAGAACAACCTTAGGGAAAATGCCCTGGATCTGAGGTGTGAGGACAGGGGCTTCAGTGTCCACTGTCTGTTACGTGTTGCACATTCTTGGGCAGGTCCCTCAAATGCCCTGAGGTTCAGCTTCTTCATCAGTATAAGGGACACTGTGCCAAAGATTTATATATAGAGAGTAGTCGTAAAGATTAAATGAGGTGATATATATGGCAGTTCCTAAAATAATGCTCAGTGCCTCATAAATACATTATGGAGTTTAAATAATTCTTCTGGTAAAGGCGGTGTTAAAAAATAAGTATTTCAAAGCTCAGAAAAAGCAAGCATTCCAAGACTGTTCTGATTTCAGGGTGTTTGGGCTTCCTCTTCCTTTCTTCTTCTCCCAGAACTCTGTAGAGCTGCCATGACTCATCATCTAGGTCTTGGCTTAAATGTTACCTTGGTTAAAGTGCTTTCCTGACCATCCTATCCAAAGAAAAATATTCTAGCATGATTTTCCATTTTATTATCTTCAAAGTACTCCTTGCTTGTTTGTTCTTTTTTGCCTACATTAGAATGCATGCTCTTAAAGAGGGGGCTTGTCTGTTTTGTTTGCATGTAAGCGATCAGGGCCTAGATCAGTGCTTTCCAATAGTTATGAAATGCAAGCCACATTAAAAAGAGTAAAAAGATGAGGATTGAGGAGGGGAACAGTTCAGAGAAGGCTATGTCCATGGAAGGTTTCACTACCAATCTCACTAATATGTATGGGGAGGGAGGAAAGAGGAGGAAGGGAGGGTGTATGGAGGGAAATACACCAAGTGATGTGTGCATGTATGTTTGCATCACTTTGAATCTAATTATGATGTATAATTATATTGCACCAATAAAAGTATAGAAACAGTAAAAAGGACAATGAAATTTAATTTTGATAATGCATTTTATTTAATGCCTTACATCATGCATATCATATCTACATGTAATCAATATGAAATTATTGGCATATTTTGCCTTCCATTTTTCTTACTCCGTCTTTGCAATCCGATGAGTCTGAGACACAGCAGATCTCAAGTGCTTAGTAGTCACATGTGCTTCATGCTGCAGTATTTGACAGCACAGCTCAAAACACTAGCATGCCCCGGTGCTCAGTATTGGACGAATGAATATGTGTAAAAATATTTCACTGAGACCCAGGGTTTTCCATCTTTGTATAAACCACTCCAAACTCTGTGTTTTCCAATCAAGGAACTTTAAGAATAGGTATACACAGTATAGATGAGGAAACTTTGACCCAGAAAAGGGGATGTTAGTCTTTGCATTATCTTATTCAAGGTTGCATAGAAGGTGGCAGATACCAGAGAATGAAATTAACCAAATTATATTATGTGTATGAACAAACACCTAATAATCAATCATACTGTTATGTATAATTATAATGCACTAACTAAAAAAAGAACACATATTCTCTTATTCTAAAGTGAATGTTCTTTTCCAATATGCACACTGATTTAGAGATTTAAATAACACCCTTTGCCCTTTGTGATTATACTGTATCATCTCATTTCTGAATATGCCAAATAATTATATACAATACTACTTGACATAAAGGGGCATAATTTTGAAAGTTTGGCATCAAATAGGGATCAAATTTTAGATTTCATTGTGATGAAAAGTCTCTATTCACATCTTGTTTAATTAAAGCATTTCATTCAGATCACTGAAAATTTCTAAAGAACTTTAGCTAAAAGCTGAAAAGAAAAAAACAAAACTATTCATTTTCTTTCTAGGATTTTATATTTCAAGTTGTTAGAAATTCAAATATCACCCCACACCTGCAGACCACGTGGCTACCTCATTCACATTCCTCCCTCTCTCGAGTCACTGGGAGGAAGGCGAGCAGCTGCTTGTGAGATGCCATAATATTGATTAACTATGTCTACAGGAAATCAGCTCAAGACAATTAATTTTTACAGCACGAGTCCTGTACTTGCAAGCATTCTATTAAAATTATGCATTGTTAATTGATACTGCTGGGAATTAGGAGCAAAGACCAGTTTGCCAAAAAGAAGAAAAAAAAGGAAAGAAGACACAACTCTATTACATATTCATATTGACTTTCTACTTCATAATTCAGCAGGGAGGGGGCAATCAGAGCTGTGATCTATCAAACCCATTGTAGATGAAAAGTTAGCGCCCCCTTCCTTTTATTGTTAAGTCATGCACATGAGGGTTTGTGTTCTAAGATAATGAGTCTTTGCTGTGACAACTGAAACACGGTGCATACTTTGTTAATCTTCCACTTTTTAACCTCTTTGGGCAAACAGCACAGAGTCCTGGGGCTGCAGTGTATGCTTGCTGATTTAATTTTTTTGGTACCTATTTGCATCTCTAGAGCACGGGAGAGCATGGCATCATGCACACCTTCCTGCAGTGTCTGGGGAAAGAGACTAAAGAGAGACTTCTACAGCTGCTGCCCGTCTCTCTAATACACTAACCAGAATATGTTACAGAAAGAATCAAGTGGAATGTGGATCCTAGGAATGAAAATTTCCTTGGCTTAGAGGAAAATCATTGTTTCTTTGTGTTTCCTTGCGTCTTTAAGCAGCTATGTTTTTCAATATTATCCACAGGCTCATTGCCTTATTCTTTTGTGAAAAAAATACTGTCACCCTTATAAATGCATTCTCACAATCTCCTTAATAACATAACTGAGAGAATGAAGAAAGGTGAGATTTCTAGAAATTTTTTGTATAAAGCAACAATAATAGGAGCAACAAAACAATGCTAGTCCTTAAAGAATTCCTTTTAATAGCTCCAGCAAACAAGGAAAAAATATCTCTCTTAAAAATGGAGGGAGTGGATTAAAATTCTGAATGTTAGTGCTGAACTAAAAATGTCTTTATTTTGAGTTGGGCAGCTTAACTGCTTTAAATTCCAGGCTTTATTTTTACATTTTAAATGTATTTACTGCTCATCACTCATTGAGTCTTTATTTGGAAGGAGCCCTCTGGTCTCGGTGAGATTGGAAATAGGGGCTGGCGATGGATGAGAAACTTGAATGAAGAGGAATTGGTTTTGGATCCCCACCAACATAGAGGGTGCTTATTTAGAAGCTATTCTGGGCAGAGTTAGGGTTTCAGGCCATTTGGCTGGTAGACAGGGGCTCCACCCTTTTTGAGCTGGACAGGAGATACACTAACTCAACATCTTCATTTGTAAAATAGAATCGTCATTGACCCTGTCTTAAAGGGTAGCAGGAAGGTTACATGAGAAAATGCATGTAAAACTCTGGTAAGTTCTAAATGCCCAATAAACATTAATAACTATCATCTTTATTGCCATTTTTTTTTTAGTAAAAGGGCCTTTATCACAGAATAAAGTGATTGGTTTTTGTGCACGGAAATAGCTACATGTTTTGACATTCAAAGCCATTTTTCATTTTCTTAATCAAATTTATTTTCAGATCTCATATATTTCTGAGTTTTGAATGTGTACAATATTTGAAAATAATAAAATGGAGTCTTTTAAAATAATTTAAAATCTGGTCTTCCACTGACTCCTCGATTTCTTTCTCTTGAATCCCTGGGATTTTTAAGAAACTGTAGTGATTCCACACCATCCCAGAGTGACAGCCCTAATATAATTGCTATGTGAGGGTCAAGGCAGAATGTCACAAATTTGTTGTCTTCTGCAGGCTCAGTCTAAGATTCTATCTGTGCAGTACCATGACAACCAGTTAGAAAGAGAAAAATTTAGCTAATCAGGCAGTTGTTTTAGCTACATGAAGCCAAACAACTGGTTTCAATCTTATTTTTTTCTGCTTCATTGCATTGATGAGATTCAACCCAGAGTTCTGACATCATGTGTGTGACCTAAATCGCATTCTTTTACATTCTGGAAATGGTTTTAATTGAGTATTTAATGGAGTATTTGCTCAATTTGAAAGACCTTCCTTTGCACGGGTATGTGAGGAGAATTGCAATCCAGTGATTATGTGCGCTGGGAGAGGCGCTGCTTCATTGTTGGTGCATTAAGGTACTTTCCTGATGGTTTGTTTGTGATTTTAAGTCAGGATCACCTGGAATAGTTTCACATCAATGAAAGACTACTTTGATCATGGCTGTTTGCGCATATTTATTTCTCATTTTAAGAACTACCCAGATCTCCCCATGACTGATTGTTATATATTATGTTGTCTAGAAAAAACAATTCTGAACTTAAACAGACTCTGCTAAAAGCAGAGATTCTTAGCAAGTCTCTTCATGTTCCTAAGCTTCTACTTTCTCATTGGTAATGTAATGTGTAGTGGTTTTTTTTTTGGAAGGAAACAAGGCAATAGGTGAAAGTCCTTACTTAGCACAGGGTCTGGCACACTTCAAATATGCAATACACACTATTTTTATTTTTATGGGCTCAAACCTATGGCCTCAGCATGAACACATACATATCAATCTTGTTTTCCTACTAATGTGTCCTATTAATCAAAACCTTTAAAAAACTGTTCACGCTGAGCATGGTGGCACATGCCTATATTTCCAGTACTTAGGATACTGAGACAGGAGAATAGCAGGTTCGAGGCCAGACTCAGCAATTTAGCAAGGCCCTCAGCAATTTAGTGAGACCCTGTTTCAAAATAAAAAAATTAAAAAAGGGCCAGGGGTGTGGCTGGGAGGTAGAATATTCCTGGGTTCAATACTCAGTACCAATAAAACAAAACAAAACAAAACAAAACAAAAACCCTTCTGTTCCAAGGGAAATGGAAGCTGCTGAACATCTATCTTCAAATGAAAAAAAGAATTTCATCTACCCTCCTTGTGCCAGAGATTGTGGTTCCAGAAAGAATCCACATGGACCTTCTGACCTTACATGAAAGAACAAAGGAGAACAGCACCTGGAGATGGGCTGAGGAATGACAAGGCAGCTTTCTTTCTAAACATCTTTGGGATTTGGTGGCAATGACAAATGGCAGTCCAAAGAAGCAGTTTTCCAAAGGCTTCTTTAAAATAAGCCAAATAGTTCCTGTTTGATTTGGCTGTTTACTGTCGTTCTTACATGAAAAGAAAGAGATGTTTGGCAAGAGCAAACTGGTTCAGGCTGCCAAAGGGGAGCTTTCAAGAGTCAGTGTGTCACTGGGCAGCCTTTCAATCCACTGGGGGCCCCATTCCAACGCAGCATGAACAGACCCTTTCCTCCACACTCTGCAGCTCCGGGAACAGCCACTGAAAGTCACTCATGGGTTTCAGGTGCCTTCACACCTTTTTAACTGTTTTAGCTTTTTAGTTTGAAATTATTCCAGATTCAGAGAAAAGTGGCAAAAATAGCATAGAGTTCCCATTACTCTATCACCACAATAACATTGTGTGTAACTGTGGACACTTGCCTCTTTATTAACTCAATACCAGCTATAAAACTTGCAATAGTATTGGCAACACCATTCTTCATTCTTTTCAAAATCCTGTGAGTGGGTAGAGTGAGTATGTTCTTATTTACGAGTGAGGAAATGGAGACATAGGTCGTAGAGCTGCTCAGGCTGAGTCAGAACTGCTGTACTTGGTTCCCCACCCAATCCTTTAATCAACACTCATTATTGTCCATTAAGAGATGAAGATAAATGTTCAGACTAGAAGGAATCATTATGTACATATATGCTATGTGAGTCATCATTTTGATTGTTGGTTGGCTACTAAAATGCTAAGTGTGTCTACCCTCCCTTCTCCCTCATATTTACTCTAATCTTCTTTCCCTAAATATCTATAGAACCTATTTCCTGCTTTAAATACCACTACTGCTACTTGGGATTCAGATGTTCCCCATCCCATATCTGTATTTTTGTAGAAATAAATTTCTTATTTTTCTTTCTGACTCCATGTGGTTGCCAGAGTAGTTTTTCTAAACCATAAATCTAATTTTATCATTCTTCTGTTTAAACTCCTTCAACAAACTCTTGTGTATTGTCCATTCACTTCTAAGTATGACATAAGGCATTTCGCATCCATCCTCTCCTTTAACCCATATATCTGCATAGACTGAGATCATGTAGTAGCTAAATGGCAGAGCCAAGATTTGAACTTAGGACTCTAGAGATGATCAAGTCACCTAGTCTTCCCATTGTCTAGAGGATAAGGTCTAGATTCCTCCGCCATTCAGCTAAGATCCAGGCTTGATTCTGGGTCATATTTACAGCAACTTTGTTCCTTGTATCCTATGCTTTGCTATGCCCCGCATTTTAAAAAAAATACTACCCTGCCTGTTCAAATATAGGACTACTCTCTCTGCCTGAAATTGATAGTCCTGTTTTCCCTATTTATCAAGATCTAGTTCCAATTCACAGTGACCTGGGGGAGGGGAGGTGGAGGTTATGGGGATGGTGCACAGGGGTACAGGCGGTAGCAAGTGCATTCTGTAGAGTGCAGTAGGGAATGCAATGTGTAGAGACTAAAAGTCATCTGTTTTTTTGCGGGGATACTGGGGATTGAACCCAGGGGTGTTCGACCTCCGAGCTACACCCCCAGCCCTATTTTTATTTTGTTTCATTTTTTGTTATGAAGCAGAATCTAGCTACATTGCTGAGGCTGTCCTCGAACCAGTGATCCTCTTGTCTCAGCCTCTCAAATACTGGGATTACTGGCATGCACCACCACACCAGCTTCATCTGCTTTTTATTCGCACTGTGTACCAGCAATTGTAAAGAATGTCAATGACAAAAGACTCCTCTGGGGAGGAGATTACAGCTGCTGCTCCCCATGTTACCCCCTGGCAGGTCCATCGTCTTGTCTCTATAGTGTTTGGTATAGATCTCTAATAGACCTGCTATCACATCATGTTGCAAACTGCTTAATTGTTTCTTCCTCACCCAGAACATGTATTCCTCAAGGACAATGACAAGGTCTCAGACACCTTTGTATTCTCAGTGCTGAGCCAAAGGCCCAGAGCACGTGTGTTTGTATGAATGACTCAAAAATCCCAGAATTATCCCCTTTATGTCCTTCCCTGAAAGTACTTTGGATTAGTAGAGGATATGTATGCTTTCATGTTCTGAAGAAATTTTGTAAAGGAACATCTAGTCTTTAAAAATTATATAACTGGACATTATAGCCAATGATTTAAAAACTGTATGGAGGAAGTTTTAAGAATAAAATCTGAATGGTCTAAAGAATCTGGGGACCTTATGTTGAGTAGCACTTCAGTGACACATTCTATGGGGATCCTGATAGCAGATAGCATCATTAGATGAGCATTGGCTTTGGAGCTAAAGAGACTAGAGGCCAAGTCCTGACTCTGCCATCACATCATTGACAAGAACCATGCATGCACAAATTATTTACTATCTCGGAACTTAATTTTCTCATGTATAAAATGAGTGCTTTGAAAAATAAATGTACAAATATAGATGATGTTTAGCAATGAGTTGAATATGTAGAATTACTGATTATTAATTCTTGAAATTTTGCTCTAATTATGAGTATTTTAGAGATATATAATATGGTTCATTTTAGAAAATTAAAAGTAATTTAATAAGTTTATTGATCTTAATTGGGAACAAGCACAAAAGTTTTCAGAGATACAAGCATCTTTTTAAAAAATACTCTTATTGGTGCTTTAGTTTCACATCATAATGTAGTTCATAGTAATAGTGACATACATGCACACAGCACTTGGTGGGCATAAAAAAAGGCACCTTTAAAGTGGAGAGTTTTCCATAGGCATACACCTACCTTCGTTCTATTGAAATGTAAACTCTGAAATTGATCAGCATGATGGCAGGTTGAGGCTGAGGAGATGATTTCTATGTTGACAAGGTCCTTAAACCGAAGGGCTAAAAACATTAAAGATTTTGGTAGAAATGCTAGCTTGTTCATATTGAGCATCAAGTTTATTTGAAATGACCATAGTAAAAGCCATGCTATCTGATGAGGTTGCCCAGCAAATTTATCAATTAATTAAGAAGGTATCCATGCAAACAATAAAACCATGTTTTAAATACTTATGTTACTTTGTCAATCTCTTGATGAGAAGTCAATGGTTTTCCCTTGAATATAGGTATGTTGATTGGAATGCTCAATTATCTTTCTTGAGTAAACCAGACTTATAATGCTTGTTGACTTTCTACAAGTTTCAGTTTTAATATTTAAAGCAGAGTTAGAAGTGACAGTTGGGAAGCTTTCTGAAAGCAGAATCTTTTCAGAATTTTATGAATATTTCCCACTCTTTCATAGATATATCATTCACATCTAATTCAATAATTCTCTTTTTGATTTGCTCTTACCAACCCTTTCTGAAATATTCAAGTAGGTTTTCATAGAAACCAAAAACTCTCTGCCCACACTCATATTTTATCAGTCTGTGTAAATTTAATTATGTAATTTTAACAGCAAGCAAACTGTCATAAATTGACTTGAGAGAAACATCGCTAGCTCATAGTATGCATAAAACATATGTGTAGGCATTCTAGAAAATAACCTGTAACTATAATTGTCCAACGCATTGTCAGTCAAATTCTTACAGAGAAAATGGAAATCATGACTCACTCAGATGGTCAGTTAAGTAAACCTGGTTGGGAGCATCAGCTGAATTTAATCCTGAGAGCTTAACTCCCTTCTATGCACTGAATTCTGCTAATTAGAAATGCTGTGGGATTCTGAGCTTTTGATCCTTAGAATGTTTTAAATGTTTATAACCTTTTGTTAGGTTATTTCAAGGCAATTGAATCTAAGATGTCATTTTGTATTTGAGTTTTATCTTTTTCCAACCAATTTCTCTTTTCATGATTTCCTCTAATCCATGTGCCCAAAAGAAAAACTAGTTTAATTTTAAATTTGAGATAAACAAAGGGACTGGACAATCATATCCAGTGGAAACAGTGTCTTCCAAACACCAACGATGTCCTAATGTATGGCTGCACACCCATGTCCTCAAATCCTTCCTGAACAGTCAGTTTTCAAGAATGCCTCCTGATGCTTTTATCTAATTTGATATAGAAAGTTTTAATGCTCATAGCACACTCATCTTTTGTCAAATCACATAAATCACTATTGGCCTCCTATGAGTATAAATATTTTCTTAAATAGAAACAGTTTAATATTCTTTGTTTAGGCTAGAATCCCATATTTCAAAGGATTATGCAATAAATGTGTTTGATATCGCGATCAAAAGACCACTGACACTTGAAAATCTTGATATAATAATACATTTTTAACTCCTGGTGACATTGACAAGAGTGAAGTGCATAAGTAAAGAGACAAAAGTCACGTTGGGAATATCTGGAATTTGGAAATGTCTCCAAGATGATTATCTGATACCATTGACTGTGTGTGTTTGTGTGTGTGTGTCTGTGTGTGTGTGTGTGCGCACGCGCGCATGTGTGTGATAATGGGGATTGAACCCAGGGGAGTTTTACCTCCAAGCTACACTCCCAGCCCTTTTTATTTTTTTGTTTTGAAACAGGGTCTCACTAGGTTGCTGAGAGTCTCGCTAGATTACAGAGGCTGGTCTTGAGCCTCTGGTCCTCCTGTCTCAGCCTCCCAGGTATTGGGATTACAGGCATGAGCCACTATGCCTGGGTACCACTGACTTCTTGAAGAGTCATTTGACTGGGAAAGATAAAAAATTTTCATGACTCCCTACAATGTGATACAATAGATTGTTTAAAGTTTGCAGACTTACCTCCCCTCCTAATATTTTAAAAATTGGAAAATTTTACAGTGAAAGTGAACACAGGACAATGTCAGACTTCTGTTGATGCATGACAGCAAGTGGCCAGAGCAGGGCAGCAGTGCCCCTGGGACAGGGCCCTCCCACTCTCTCTCCCTGTGACCTCTCCCTCCCATTCACACACACAGTCCATCATTTTTGTTAACTTCTGACTCCTTTTGGCAGTTGAGTTTGCAGTCTCTATCATGGTCTTTATTTTTTAATGTAAACTTTGTGTACAAAGATATATTGATCTAGAAGGATGAGTTTCTTCCAGTGTAATGAATTGTTCCCTCTGCTATCCACATGTGCACTTTCGGCCTGTTGGACTATACCCTAGTCTATAGCAAATACTCAATGCAGAGGTGTATCCCTGAGGCATTAAGAATTCTAGTGTAGTCAGATTTTAAAATTTACAACTGTAACATGGACACAGCATTTTGCAAGTATACTTTTGAATGAATATGTCCCCAAAGCCACATGTGGTCATTTACTTTTTGACTGCCTTATATACTCCTGGGTTTTCTAATTTCCCGGTAACATGTGATTTGCACTGTAACTTCTTGGAGGTAGCACTGAAGTGGGAAGCTCAGAATTGACTCTTGCTTTTTGTGGGTGTTTTTGCATTCAATAAAACTTTTTAAAGTTTTAATTGGTAAGTAATAATTGTACATATTTATGGGGTACAGTGCAATATTTCAATACATATAAAATATGTAATGATCATATCAGGATAATTAGCATATCCATCAACTCAAACATTTATCATTTATTTGGACATTAGAAGTCATTTCTTCCATTCAACCATTCCCCTGACTCTTTATTTTTGTTCTTTCTGAAACATTTGAGCAGGCTGCCCTTGGCCAGTGACCTTGTCCTTAAGACTCAGTGAAGGTGCTTCCCCAGTATTTTGACATAAGGAAGAGAAGGGCTGGAAATCATCCCAAAGGAGAGGGTATCTGAGGACAAAGACAGACCAAGGATGGTAGGGAGGTTGGAGAAAGTGTGGCAGTAGCATCAGGCCAGGGAGCTGCAGGAAAGACACAGCTGAGGACAGCCATGAGAATGGAAGTGACGCTAAAAACTAGTAAGAAAAGGAGGAAAGAGAGAAAAGAGAAAGAGAAAAAAGAAAAGAAAAGAAAAATAATTTCATGACCACCCACCTTTATAGTCACTATTTTGAGTTGGGAATTCACTTTTTCTGGAGATGAAATGTGTGAATGACCAGCCATAATCTCTAGAATTATGTAAAGGCTGAAAAGATTTTCTTGGGAAATATACTTTTATTCCAAGTTACTTAGAACACCTCATGGATATTTAAGGTGTAATTTTTAGTCATTAGCAAATGCAAGGATAAATTGGCTAATGAGAGTCTTATACTTCTGTGACTTCTTAATTCTTAAATGTTTAGTCTGCAGCCCAGTGTCTGTCTCTGGGAGATGCCAGTATTAGCAGAGGCATCTCTTGCCCCCTGTTCACAGACCCCTCTCTGGGAGCCCCATGTAGTACCTGTGTACATGAAAGAGGGCGGGGAGGCGGGTTGGAATTTGACTAGAGGAAGCACAGTGTATTTGAGTAAATAGCCAACTAAAATGTTTTTCTAAATATTATTGCTTTGCTCTTTTCCCGGGTAAGTGCATGAACCATATATCCTTGACTTTGACTCTACAATACAGATTTTCATCTATCAATAATTTGGGGTCATATAAAAAAGAATATCTATCAATAATTTGGGGTCATAGGTTATAGATCATAGGTTGTTTGAGCTGAAAAGGATTTAGAGATCTGCTAGTCCACCCCTTTACATTATGAATGAAAAAATTATCCACAAACTCTGTCATATTTAAGTCTGAATACATCAAAACATACTAGGTAATATATCAGTTTTAACTTTTTGGGAGAGGGAACTTCTTGGGAACCGTCTTTGTCCAGTCTGGATTAGTGCTTTCTGGCCCTGGCCACAGGGGCCCCCGGGTCTTGCCTTCCCTTGTTTTTATGTGGGATTCTGAGTTTTGTCGATTCCCTGTGTCACCTTCACAGCCCAGCTGTGTCAGGGCAGTAGGATAGGTTGCAAACAGGCCAAAGAAAGTGCCTGGAGACAGCATGCAAGACATATGATTTATTGGGGAGCACTTACAAGAGATCAGTGACTGGTCCAGGAAGAGTTCAGTGGCGACAGGTGACAGATAGCACCTCCATCCCTCATGGTGCTTTGCTAAGCAACACCTCCTCTTCCTTATGGTGTTTTGTCTAGTGGTGGCCAGCTGGGTGAGTGACATGTATCCTTTCCACGGTGGCCTCAGTTCCATGCCTGTCCCCACTGAGAGAGGGGTTTGAAATATGAGGCTGCAGAAGCAGTGATGTCATTGGGATCAGCTTGCTCAGTTTGCTTGTGTGACCAGCATTCCAAGGCACAAGTGTCCCGGGCACATGCAAGAAAGTGGCTTCCTACAGATAACACTAGCTTGCCCTGCTTACCAGTGCGCAGAAGGGAAAGCCAGCGTCCTTCAAGATAAGATGTATCTGGACTTTCAGGCCCAGGCTTGTTCTCATTGTTCCCTTAACTTGGTTAAATTTTTGGGAATAAAAATGGGGCATTCAGGGTCATGGTGTTTTATTGCTCACCCTCCCCCCCTTTAGGGCTAATGCATACACCCTCCTGTCTTTTTCTCTTTCCTAGCTTATACTTTAATTTGGGAATATCCCTATCTTCTGGTATAGAGGGGTGCCACAGGTGAATATTTTTGAGGTTTTGCCCGATTAAGAGTCTTTATCTTCTTAATTGATAATTTGTCTAGATATATAATTTTAAAAATCATCCTGTCCCCTGAATTTTGAAGGCATGTTTTCTTTGGGGGGGTTGCTTCTAGTATTAGTATTGAGTCATCTGATGTCAATCTGACTCCTAATTCTTTCTATTCTAACAAGTTTTTATTCCAGTAGTTTTAATGGCTGGTGCAATGATGATGGGTCCTCAATTGTTTTTTTTTTTCATTGTACTTGGTACTAGGTTAGTCCATTATCTATTGGGTAATAGGTTAATCCATTAATTCTGATAACTTTAATCTTTCAGTTTTATGAACTTTGCAGATGTGATTGATTTCACCATTTCCTCCCTTTAATTTTTCCCCAGGCATTCTTTCTAGAGCTTCCAAAATAGCTTCCTTTAATTTTCAGATCCTTTCTTTTTGTTTATTACCTGAGAATTTCCTCAATTATCTCTGCCAACCCTACAGGTGAAATTTTCTATTCCTCCCATCACAGTTTTAACTTCCACGAAGTTAAAATTTTTCTTTTATTTCTCTAAATATTTCTCCTTTCTGTGGTACCCTGTTCCTTTACAGATGATCTATCTACTCTTAAGTTACAATAACAATTTTGTAAGTTTTCTTCTGATTTTTTGTTTTTGGTACTGGGGATTGAGCCCAGGGGCATTCTACCTCCAGGCTACACCCCCAGCCCTATTTTTTCTTCTTTATTTTGAAACAGGGTCTCACTAAGTAACGGAGGCCTCACTAAGTAGCTGAGGCTGGCCGTGAACCCGGATCCTTCAGTCTCAGCCTCCCAAGTACTGGGATTACAATCGTGTGCCACCATGCCCGGCTCTGATAATTTTTTTTTTAAGTTTTCACCTTTGGTTGTCATTTCTAATGTATTTTTTCACTCTCTTGTATTGGAGAATTTCCTTATGTTTCTGGTAACCCTAATTTTTCTCTTTTAGTAAAGAAATGAGGAATTAGAAAAGGCTTTAAAGTTGTGAACATGAGTGAAACTTATGAACTTGTCGGCTTGTGTGTTATAATTTTTTATATAAATAGGTTTTGGGAGAGAATGGAAGTGAATGCATGCATCCAGTGCACAATATTTAACTGGATGTTCTAGTTGGTACACTCTGAAGCTGAACACAACATTAGTAGGACTTAAGAAAGCTTGGGAACTTGTCTAAGCTCTCCCCCCTTCACCAGCATTCTCTCTCTCTCTCTTCATCTATGTCCATCCCTTCTCCTGTACTCATGTCACGTTCAAGGGACACTTGCTCAGTAGATATGTTTTTTGTTTGTTTGTTTTGTTAGCATCCTGAGCAATTTGAGAAAAGGTCTTATGGAATATAATCCCCCAAAATTGACATGCAAATTATCAATTTTTTTTGTGGTACTGGGGATTGAACCCAGAGGCATTCTACCTCTGAGATATACCCCCAGCCCCTTTTATTTTTATTTTGAAACAGGGTTTTACTAAGTTGTGGAGGGCCTCACTAAGTTGCAGAGGGTGGTCTGGAAACTGTGATCCTCCTGTCTCAGACTCCCAAGTATTAGGACTATAGGCATGTGCCCCCATGCCTGGCTGCAAATTATCAATCTTTAAGGTCAGGGATTTACATTAGGATGATATTAGCAAGTTGTAAGTATCTTCCATTAAGACATATATGTGTATATATATACAGTTATGTGCATTGTTCATAACTGACACTGAAAGACAAAAAACAAAATAGTAGACTCTGTCCCACAAGGCTCACATGCTAATACTTTCTGCCTGAGCCATGACTATTACTGCTGATTCCATTATTTTAGCAGGAACTCTGAATTAGCTCAATATCAAATTAATTAGGGTCTTTAAAGTTTAAACTGGGGATTTATCCAAGCTTTTTTCTTTTAATCGTTATAAGATTTTCAAAGATACCAACCTTATCTTGAACTCTTTTGTATTGTGCAAACTGTCTTGTGTTAGGTTTTACCTACCAGTTATGCCATATGCATTCGTGGTTGATAATTCTGACAATCAAACTCTGGTCAAAATAACTATAACCTCTTGGATTTGATGGAAAAATCACTGCCTCACTTACACCAGGATCGGGCAACAAGATTGCCACCATAATTGTTAGATGTGGAGAAGGAGATTTGGAGGTTAGATCCGGGCTTGGAGAAGAGGAACATGGGAGCACTTGTACCTATTGTTTTATCTCAGGTTGGCCATCTCCAAGGCTCCCAGCAAATATCATTCCTGGGATAAAGGGAGAAGCAGTGATTAGCTGGCTCGAAGTCAGATCTTTCTTCTTCCATACCCACTTTCAGACTGTCCACAATCAGTATTTTACAACCTCTTATCTGCTAGAACTTAATGGAGTAGGCCCTAAATTTCATGACCACAGCTCTATTTTGGGATCTTCATTTTGAATACAGTTCTTCTCCTAAAAAATGGCTCTTTGAAGCCAGGCATGGTGGTGCATGCCTGTAATCCCAGTACTTGGGAGGCTGAGACTGGAGGATCACAGATTTGAGATGAGGGTCAGCACCTTAGTGAGACTCTCAGCAACCTAGTGACACCCTGTTTCAAAATTTAAAAAAAGGCTCGGAGTGTAGCTCAGAGGTAGAATGGGTCTTGAGTTTAATTCCTAGCACCACCCCCACAAAGGAAAAGGCTATTTGAAGGAAGATTTGTACACAATGTCAGTTAAAGAAATTTATGTATATTAATAACAATGTATTACATTTTTGAAAATTGTTCAAAGAATAGATTTTTAAGCATTCTCACCATGGAAAGGCAAATATGTGAGATAATACATATGTTAATTAGCTCAATTGAGCCATTCTACAATGTATACATATAAAAAACATACATGCTAAATATACACAATTTATTTGTCCACTAAACTAAATGAAAAAAAGCAAGCCACAAAAATACATATGTATATGTCATATACATATACCTATTACATATGCCTATTCACTAAAACCTCATAATTACCAGTAGTTATACTCTATAGAGTCATTGTGAACACTGATTAGCAAATTTGGAACCATTGCTTCTGGGAAGAATCCAGTTAGACCCTTGTAAGCTTATAGTCAAATATTTTTTGTCCTCTGATCAATAAATAATCTTGTTTTATGTGATTATTTAATATACATTGTTATTTACTAACATTGGACTCACTGTTAACAGCATTAACTCATGATGGCATGGAGTATCTCTAACATACGTATTTTCTCTGTAAGTCACATCCATCCAACCTTCCTATGATTAGAAACACTACAGATCACATCAGGACTACACTGAGCCATTTTAAACAGCAAAATTATGACCAATGGCACTAAATAGTTAATGTTATATATACCAGCTAAAACAAGAAGTCCAAGTGCATGGTCTTGTTCACCTCAGTTGGGAACATGGACAAGTAACTCACATTTTTTGCTGCTCTGGTCATGGTCATGTCTACAAAAGCACCATGGGTATTGCTTTTGGGATACCAAATAAATTTTATCAGGTTGATAAATTTGCAAATACAGAATCCATTAGTCTGGAAATAACGAGGATTAACCTCTGTGTGTGTATGTGTGTTTGTGTGTGTATGTGTGTTTGTGTGTGTTATGTGTAAATGGCAAACAAAATATGATTAATCTCAAGAGCTTGGTGACCACTTTCACCTCAATGTGCAGGAGGACTTGCAAGCCTGACCTTGACCTCTTACCCAATAGTCCAGATCCTGTTCCTATCAACTATGGTGGCCAACATTTCCCACTAGCCTCCAGGTTTGTTTTCCTTTCTCCATGTTCTGTTAGGTTCTGTTCTAGGAAAGAGCCTGGCTGGTAGACAGTCACCAGTATTTTGGACTGATAATGGTAGGCATTGTTGAAACAATTGAGTTTAAGATCTCTCCCTGGGGCAAAGATCTTAAACTCTGGCTACTGAGAGCTGCCTGTATTACCAGAACCATCTGCCGTTGGATTATTGAGTCATGCCACATAGGCAAGTTTTGATCTGTTTCATTTCTTTGTCCCAGTTCATGACATTTAAAAAATTCTACTCTGCTTGAGTCATTTCTGTGCGTGTCACAGGGCACAGAGCCTCACTGGGATCTGGAAGGAAAGAGCGAATTGTGTGTTAACATGAGGGGACTACAGAGAGGACAGGGTAAAGAGAGCCACCTGCACTGGGGGCAAGGGAATGGTGACAGTTGTCCATACTTGGTAGACTTATTAGAACTGTGTAAAATAAACCTGAGGCAACAATGGACTTTTTAACATTAATTAATTAATTAATTAATTTGCGGTACTGGGGATTGAACCCAGGGGCATTCTACCTCTGAGCTACACCCCCAGTCCTAGTTTTTATTCTTTATTTTGAAACAGGGTCTCACTAAGTTGCGGAGGGCCTCACTAAATAGCTGAGGCTGGCCTTGAACCTGCGATCCTCATGTCTCAGCCTCCCAAGCACTGGGATTACAAGTATGCACCACCATGCCCGACTCATAAATTTATTTTGAAAGTTGTTTTCTGACTCATTTTGAATGTTGCCAAGGGATATTGGTGCTTTTAATTTTGTCTTGTGGAGAAATAATAGTATGGGGTGGAAGGGAGGAAAGGAAAAACTAGAACAGTCCTCTAAGCCTTTTGCAATTTAAACTCCATGACTGAGAGAAGAGTGTTGGAAAAGCACTGAATGGGAACTGATCCTGGTCCTGGGAAGACTGATTACATCATCTTACATGGATCATAGAACCTTTTTGTTGGTACTGGGAGTTGAACCCAGGGGCATTCTACCTCTGAGCTATACACCTAGGCCTTTTTATTTTGAAAAAGGGTGTCATTAACTTGCTAAGGGTCTTGCTAACTTCCTGAGAATCTTTCTAAGTGGCTGAGACTGGCCTCAAACCTGAGATCCTCCTGCCTCAGCCTCTCAAGTACTGGGATTACAGGCATGCATCACTGTGCATGCAGCACTGGCTTACAGCATTAAATTTAAGATAATATATAATGAAGTACTTGAAAAACAATGCATATAAACATAGTGCATTGTTATTATTATCGCTATTGTGTATAGACAACATCAATTTAACTAAATATAAATATCAGAAATACTTGCCCTCAAGAACCTTGAATCTAGCAATGATGTTGACAGGTAAAAAGTAATTAACTCTAACATGAGGTGGGGGAAATGATTGCTAAAGAGCAATTGGTGTGGAAAGGCAAAGAATGTCATGATATATTAATTTTGATCAAAGATCATTTAGAACATAAATCAGTGCCTTAATAAACCAGAAGAGTCCTTGAACAAAGCTCTAGAGCCTCTGCTAGTTTCAAGGGGCAGGTGGAAAGAGAAACAGAGAGTGGATGAAATGGACACTAGAGATAAAGATGAAAAGGAGAGAAAGAGAAGAAAAAATATTAATATAAGGAGTGGAAAGGAGTCCCTGGGGGTGAGAACGCAGAGGGGTCATTTCTCGTGGTTTTCAACTCCAGTATAGAAGTAACTGAAAACGTAGAAACATAGGAAAATATGGCACCTTTCTGAACTTCAGAAGTGGAAGCTCTTGCTGGGCCCCAGGCAGGTCTGAACAAGTGAACAAACCCCACCTGGGACTTTGAAGCCTGTGACTGGTATTATTCTTTGAAGATGTATGAAGAGTGTTTGTTAATAGACTGCTTCTTATTTCTCTCTCCAAACATTTGTGATCCCCAGTTAATATTTTGCTCTTCATGTGTTAAATGATACTTTAGGCTTAATAATATTTTATTTATATGGCATACCAAGTTTTCACCATTTGTGGGATGGAGGTAAGTTGGTCTTGAAAACTTGAATTGTTTCCTTCAGCCTTCGGTTGCAAAGAATTTATCTAATATCATGCCTCATTAATTTCTCATTTATAAGGATGTCACTTGAACTCTGTGAACTTAGCTAAGAGCCAGGCAAAGAAAGAGAACTCTGAGAGTCAAAAGTGTGGCTGTGATGTCCAGTCATTGAAACTTCTGCACTTTATTCTTGGAAGAGTCCTTCAAGATAAATTTACAATCAAAACACACACACATACACACATACACACACACACACACACACACACACACACACACACACACACACACTAACATTTAGTCTATTTGTCCTTAGCAGAGTAGAAATAAGGTGTCAGAACAAGAGGATTTGGGGTTCTGAGAGATTATTAGAACCACCAACCTGAAATGATGCCAAATAGCTGAAAATGAAAAGACTAAGAAACTATAAAAAGCCAAACAAAATGCACGGCTACATTAGGATGCCGAGTATCACATAGACACATTTCTCATTGCAGTCCTGTGTTATCAGGAAACAGTCATGTTCAATGCCTTCCATCTTAAATGGCAAAAAAGAATTGTACACTTATATATGTATAATGCAAATATATGTATTTGTAAGTACATACAGATAAATTAGGTGTAAAATGTATGTGTATTTGTATTACACATAATTTCTAATCTATGCCTCTACCTGATATATTTTTAAGAAGCTGATGCTCATTGGGCAAATTTCAGTTATTTGGACAATCCACTCACTGGTAATTGAACATTCTCTGACTTGTTTGTTAAATGAGACATCATGGCATTTTGTGGTTTAATCCTTCTCTTCTTTCTGATGTTTCATATATGAAGGAGTATGGCTGGGGAGGAAACAGTGGTACTTATATTTTAAAAAATACCTTGTTCTGTCAGTTAACCCTGTTTTCCAGCAAACCAGTAAATCAAGAAACTGCTTACCTTCTCATCACCACAGTCTTTACTGCTAATAAAAAGTGCTTAACATTTCATCACAAGTGCTCTTCCTGAGGATGGAAACTTTTTTTTTTTTTTTTGTGCAGTGAAGCTAGAGTTCTGGGGTTTTTTGGACCTTAGTCCACACTGAACTGGGGCCAGAAGTTTTCTTGCCAGTTACTACCTGACAGAGATCATAGGGCCTTATCCCATGGGGTTCCTAACCACTTCTTCCTTAGCAGCTGGAGCCCCTAGTTTCTTAGATTTTGCTGAAAATGAAACAAATACCTAGCAACAAGCCTGCAGTTGCTCCTACGGGGCTATAATTTAAAGCTCTTTGCAAATCTCAGTTATGGTGATACAAGCAGACATTCCATATTTAGTGGATGACGTTAAGGGTAGTTGTAGACTATCAGCATGGCAGAATGAAAGGGTCCAATTCCCTGCAGATGCTTGTGCAGTGGTTTTCAGACCTATATTTAGTGATAGTCTCAAGTCAGGTATGTTAGCATCCGGTGGTGTAGTTGAAGGGTGATCGTGCATTGCTGGCCCAGCAAACCACTCTTTTCAAGTCTAATTGAGACTTAAAAAATGATAAATTGGAGAACTGTATATGGTCCATTTTATTGTTACTATTATTGCTACTGTTAACAAAAAGTTAAATTAACCCGGTAATATTGACTACAGTTAAAATTGGCTAAACCTTTGCATTTGAAATTCACAATTATGAATATTTCTGCAGAGAAAAATGTTATCTTGACTAATTGAAGGCAATGGCCTCACCATTTCTTCCTACCTCATACAGGCCTGGCCTGGAGAGAAGGGGGGACCTTCTTCATTAGCCTGAAATTAGTTCAATTGCAGGTTTGATCTCCCGCCCTCAAGTGGTTAGATGGACAAGTTCATTCAGATCTCAAGAGCAAAGACTTTATCCTCCCCAGTGAGCTAGCTTGGGATTGGACTCCTTTTGAAAGATGTTAATGGTTTCAAAAACTTTCAAACAATTAAAGGTAAAAGAAAATAGTCTGCTTCTCTGTAACGTTTTCAAAGAACATCCACTCTTATCAAAAAATTTTCCTCTGTGGTTTCTCAGATTCAAAGACCTCATATTTGTAAGATTCTGGAGACTGAAAGCTCCTTTGCAGGTCCACTCATTTACCCATATTGCCCTTGATTTATTCCAAGGCACATTAAGGAGTGAAGAGGGTCCAGTGCCAGTAGGTGCACAAGGCTGGAAGACATGGCTTACATCGAAGTGGGAAGCATCACGGCACACTATTTGCTTCTTCGAAGCAGGTTTTCAGGACCCCAAAGGAACAACATCTAATCAGCTCTTTAAACCAGGCAATTTCATAATTGAAGTTTAATAATTGTAATGTTCACATCAGACCCTCATCAGAACCTCTAACCCAGTAGCTTGTGTTTGGGATTTAGGATAATGATATGGAGACAAAGATTCACACTGAAGAAAAAATTAAAAAAAGATTTCCCAAAATGGGTGTTTCTAATTTAGCGAAAGGAAAGTTTTCTGGAGAAGTGAAGAAGCGTTTGATTTTTGTAGCTTTTATCCTCTGCCATAGATGCACTGCTGAGGCAGATGAAATGCCATGTTCCTCGGGCACCTGCATCATCCTTTAATGATAAGCCATTAACTTTAGTTAAAAAGTGGTACTCTGACGAGGATGCAGGAGACGGGGTGAGCATTGTCTGTTCTTCTTATGAAGAACCCAGGAATCAGATCTTCAGAAGTACACAGAGGAGAGAAAGGAGATGTAGAGTAGATATTTTAGAATAGGGGATACATAGCTGGCAGGGAAAGTACCTAAGCAGGTATCTTTGGAGGGATGCAGAATGAGAACTGTGGGTGCATATCGGATCCCAGAGGGTCAGCATCTACTACACTAAGGCCAATTTAGGCCTCACAGAAATGTGGGACTCCAGGATGCTCAATCCATAAAATATTTTCAAAGATAAGGATATGGATTTTATGTAAAACAACTCCACAGATAAATGTTTGTCCAGATTAATGAAAACATTATACAGCCAAGCAGAAAATGATGGAGGTTGTCCCTTTTGTGCACCTTCAGGTTTAGAATGTCAATATTCTCACACTAAATGTATAAAGGCAGTTGTCACACGTTGCTCTTGTGTGCAGTCTGTGGTACCAAAGATTAAACACACACATGCACTATCTCATGAACATCTCACATAAATGGGAAAAAATGCCCCAGGGCTCCTGGGTCTGGCCTGGGAACCAGAAATCAGGAACTGTAGTATTTCTCTATGTCTTTCTGAGGCCACACGGTCTTGTGTTTTTGCCTTTCTAGGCACATCCCCCCACTTCCCCACTGCAGACTGGCTTCCTCTATTTTCAGTATTGCTGTCCCACATACATGACTTTTTAGCTCTGGAACTTAACAACCGGAAGACAGTTTCTCTATCTTGGTATGGAGAATCTGACTGGCTGAGCCAAGACTATGAATTGGTTCCCTTTGGGTGTAGAAGCTTCTGCTGGTTCAACTAGCAGTGGCTAGACAGAATGGGTGGGCTGATTCAGAACTGAATACTAGCTTCTCAAAAGACCATGGGCAGGTTAGACTAAGACAAAAGGTAAAGATAGATATGGAAGTACATTGACTGGTATCATATATACTGCATAACTTAGTGCTGACATTTTAGATTTTAAACACAGACTAATTTAAGAAGTAATATATACTTATTTAAGAAAGTTTGGGAAATTCTGCAATGGTCAAACATGATGAAATCATCCCTAATCTCATTCAAATAGAAACATTTTGGTATACTTCCTTCCAGTTTTTTTCTATGTATAGATCTCAAAATGCTGTATTTAATAAGGGAAAATTGAAAGGAGAATGAGCAGGTCTATTTCTCTACCATTTGTGGATCAAATTACAGCTTAATGAACTAGAAAAAATGTAAGTAATATATTTTAAGAAAGATAAAAATATGCATGGTCTTTTATCTAGCAATTTCTTATTTAAGGCTTTATTCAGAAGTTCTCAGAGAAGTGCACAAAGATGTATGCATAAAAATATTCACCAATGCATTATTGATCATAGTCAGAAACTAGAAACAACCGAAATCTCTAACAATAAAGGATTGGTTAAGAAAAGTGTGAAACATGCTGAGATAGAATATTTTGAGACCAGTAAAAAAATTTTGGAGTAATATAATTACTGAAGTAAGAATGTTCACAATAAGTTTCTAAGCAGACTATAAAAGTACATGTGCAGTATATGCATATTTTTGTACAAAATTACATGAATATTTAAAAATGTGGAAGATGTCAATAATGGCTATTTCCAGGTAGTATGATAAAGACTCCTTTTCACCTATCACTTTTCAATATTTTCCAATCTTTCTGTATTGAGCATGTATTACTTTTATAATATGTAAACAAACAGACCCAATACACATGCTAAATAAAAAATTAAATTTTGTGGTAAGGGACTGTGTGAAAATGAAGAGGAATATTATGGCAAGACAGTGTTTAACAGCTTCTAAGCTCAGTAAACAGTAAGGTTGACATAGGGCTCTTTGACCAGAGCTTCTTTTAGAAACCTGTCCACCATGCAAGTGAAATTAAAAACATATGCTTTCTTTCTTTGCCTTTTAAGTGCATCATATGGAATTGAAATGCATCTTTCTTTCTTTGATAATTGAGATTTTTCCAAGTTCTCATATTTGAATTTTTCCCCTGGAGAGCTTTTCTTGTGGAAAGTAATGCATCTACATTATGCAAAATTAGAAAAAATATTAAGAACAAGAAGAAACATGCCTCATAGTTCTACCTTTCTGAATCTCACTGAATCAAGGAAGATTGAGATGAATCTATACCTAGACATGCTTAGGTTCTTCATATTCCCACCAGACTGGGAATGGAGTGAGATGTGTACATGTGTATTTTCTTCTCATTAAAGATCAAATGCAGCAAAATAGCAAAAAGGACAGAAGCAGGACAGAAGCAGCAGGAGCAACAGGAGCAGCAGCAACAACAGCAATTCTGGTTAGTTTCTGAGAGTTCCGCAACACTGGATTCTAAAAAATTAAGAGTTTGCTTCATTTGTAATACATTTGAAAGTTAAGAATTAACATACTTCTTGAGTATATGTGATTCAGCAGTAAAATAAGATTATTTCTCCTCACAAATTTGAATGTAGATTACTCTGTCAAACAGGTGAAAGATGGCCTCTAAGGAGGTTTGGAGTGGCTGAGAAATGATTCCCATGATGCTAAAATGATCATATTGATTGTCCACCAAAGAAATCCCAAAGAGCCAAAGTAGCCTCTCAAATCGTATATATTTTATTTAATGCCTGGTTTAAAAGGTCAAATAGTATAAAAAACTTAGTAAGAAAAGTAATTTTCTTGCTCCAGTCCCACTTCTTGGGGTAACTAGTAATCATTGTTTCTCTGTGTTAGTCAGCTTTCCATCTCTATGACAAAACATCTGAGATGACCAACTTATGAGGAGGAAAGGTTTATTTTGACTCACAGTTTCCAAGGTTTCAGTCCATGGTAGCTAGGCTGCATTGTCTTTGGGCCTGTGGCAAGGCAGTCCATCATGGTGGGAGCCTACGGCAGAGGAAGCTGCTCACTTCATGGCAGCCAGGAAGCAAAGGGAGGGGAAGAGATGGGCTGGGATCCCAGTATCCCCTTCAAGGGTATGGTCCTAGTGACCTAACTTCCACTGGGCCCCACCTCTCAAAGGTTCCACTCCCTCCCAGTAGCACTACAAGGGCTATGGACCAAAATTCTAACATGTGGGGCTTTGGGGGACACTTATCCAAACCATAGCACTCTGCTTTTATCATTCGTGTATTTATTCATGTAAAATGCTCATGTCGCTCTTCCTTAATGTATCTTTCTTAAGTTATCAGCAATCTGTCTATTGTAGTAGATAAGGATTTAATTTAACAATATTGACCTCTCTATTAGTCCCCCACCTCTATCCCAAATCACTCTTAATTCCTTCACAGGCAATTTTTGTAACTCTCAACAATATTAGGCCACCATTTCTTGAGAGTATTTATTGACTTCTCCTACCCTCTCTTCATCCTGTTTTCTATCCTTGATTAATTACAACTTCACTTTACATTGGCAAACTTGAGAATATATACATTCTGTTCAGTAATTGTGGTAGTTTTCCACACTTTGTCTACAAGTTGATTTTAAAGGTTGAAAATAAAAAATTATGTTATTCAGACAAGATGTGGCAGAGTTTTTCATCTCAATGTCTTTATTCTACTCTCTGGAAGATTTGTTTTATTTAACTATAACAATATATCTATTGATCTAAATAATTACATGTTTTGGACTTCTAAGAGTCTTCTTTTTGCATATGTACTTTTTCATAGTATTGTCTTCTTGATTTATGGTTATGATAGTCTCCCAACCCTCTCTTTGAAGACTAATTAAAATACTGTTGTGCTCTCTCTCTTTCTCCAGATCTTGTATTTCACCTTTGGTTATTCTTGTATATTCTATTTACTATGAATATTTCAGCTTTTCTCAGTGCTATAGTTAGTGGCATTAAAAAAATGACTGTGAGTCCTGGTATGTGGATGGAACTTGTTGGAGGAGGAAGAATCAATTAGGGGAGGGAGGGTAAAAAACCAAAGATTATGCACTGGGACTCTAAATGTCAGAATTGTGAGGAATTTGCTCAAGGGTGCTAATTCATACATGGACTGCCCTACTTCTTCACAGATAATTTACTTAGCATATCCAGAGGACAGTCCCTGACCCAGGAGCATAACTGTCCCACTTTAGAGTCTTCTTCATGGGAGGAAGCTGAGAGGAAGAATGTTGACTATTCCATCTAGAGATTTGCAGTGAATCCTCCTCTTTAAACCTATGCTTTGAATCTGCCCTCCATCACTTATGGTCTTTCTAAGTCCTTCAGAGCAAACCTGTTGTTCTGTGGATTGCAACCTGTTTCATCGTATTCTTGGTTGTGGCTTTCTCCATCTTTCTAACAATGGGTTTCAGACTCATCTTTTTTTTTTTTTTGAGATCTCTTGCTCACAGATGATTCCACTCCTTATCTTTGTTGCTGTGGGTTTATATCTATCTGTTCCCTTAGTATCAGTATAATGACATCTCAAAAGAGAGGAGAAATAAATGCAGATGCCATGTTGAGATGTAAGCCACCCACCAACATACGTCTAACTAAAAAAAATTTTGGTCTTTAAGTTCAGAAGACTTGGAGGCTACCAATATTTAAAAAGATAAATTTAATATAAGGATTAATAATTACATAGCACCATGCTTCCAAGTATTGCCCTACAAGGGGAAGGAAGAAATAATTTTTGATTGAGAGAGGCAAAAAATTCATTGATGTAAAAGGTGGACAATTGTAATTTAGAAATTCACAGTCATGAATTCCATTCAACTGGTGTACTCAGAAAAATAATACCTGACAACTATAATGTATGTTGCATGGCAAAAATAGGGGGTCAGAGGTGGAGTGATGTTTTTAATAACAGAATAACAGATTCAGGTATTTATAATATGTTGCAAAACCAGGAGAATACACAAGTATATAGTGACTGCGAGTTTAAAAAACTAATAAACAACTGAGTTGCCAAAAAAAAAGAGAATTAGAAGCTCAAAAAGCATACACAGTTATTACACTGAATCTTCTCATAGCCCTTCAACAGCCAAATACCCTCATATTGAAATAAAATGTTTTTTTTTCCAGCAGGTAGGGTGTTTCTACTTATAAAAGGCAAGGCATGTTCCAAATCAGTAGACTCGAACTTCCCCAATTTGTTTTAATTTTATTGCTATTTTCTACAGGACATTCACAAATGCCAGTTATCATTTTCTGAGGGTCTATTTTATGCCAGAAATGTACTAGATATTTTGCATATATCACTAAGAATCTAGTACTTATATGTCTTTCAAATATATCTTAATAAATTTTAATAACATATTAATGCTGTATATTTATTTATTCATAGAATTCATTATTCATCTCAGATGTATCACTTAATAAATGAAAATTATCAGAATCTAAAGAGAGAGAGAGAACAATATCTACTTGTCTGCACAAGACAAAGGCTTGTAAGGTATAAGAGGATTTTGTCAAATGTCTGTTCCTCTGAGGCCTCAGTTAAGCATACCATTTTTTTGCACAGTTTTTATGCACTTTATCATTTTCAAGTCAGAGGAGAATATTTTACTCATTGTAAAAAATAATAAGATTGAATTTTAAATATTAAGGAAATAAGTGCTCAGAAAACCAAACTATTCTTTAAGCAAGCTCTCCTTTTCATCCTTCCATGTTAACCTTAGAATTGATTAGCATAGTTTTCATGTGCTGTATGTTCATTAGCAAGCTTGATTATGTGATTCCCAGATAAATCTCTGGAAACCATGAAAACCACTCCCAAGTACATTTAGATTTACATTCTTCACAAAATCCAACAAAGTAAATATACCTTGACTTGTTTGGAGAAGAAAACAGATACCCAGAGAAGTTGGACACTTTTTCCAGGGCATTGATGCTGGCTAGTTCAGTAACGAAGCCAGGGTTAAAATCAGATCTGGAACCACAGGGCCAAACTTCTTTTACTACCTTTCTTGGATTCTCCAGAAAAGAGGCAATCTGAATCCATTTACCTCCTTGAGAGGCCCCTCATTTTATTTAACAAAAGAAAGGGAAGAAAAAATTCTTAATTTTATGATTGATCCTCCAAAGATATTGCTCATATGCCTACCTGGTAGGTCAAATAACTCACTTCAACATGAACTTGACTTCACTTGGAGTCCATGACACACAAGAAAGACAGGCCAGTGAAATACTCGTAATGTTCAGAAGAAATTCTTTAAAAAATATTGAATTATGATTGCTATGAATCCTGCCTGTCAGCATAATATTTTAATAGTCATCTAATTTGAGCAGAGGCATGGACAGGGTGTAATTATTCACCATCAGCTCAGTTGAAGAGGTGGCCAGATCCTTTTGAAATCTGAGTCTGAAAACCCCAAAGTTTCAGCTGTCAGGGCACATCATTTTCATGCTGCTCAGATGCTCTTCCATTTCCATTTCTCTGAGCATCACTGTATTTCTATGATCTCTAGTTTCCTTCTTTCCTGCACATTCTTGAAAGTGTGAAGGTCTGTGCACACCAGCCCAGGCAGAACACCCCAGTTCTCAGCAATGCTTGGGTCTCCCGTTGACACTACTAAGGCTCTTATGGTCTATCACCATAATGCCCATGTAGTCCTGAGGATCTATGGCTATAGTGTAACTTTGCAACGTGTTCCTTGGGCTGGGGTGCCAGAAACCTTCCCATTAAGGCACATCAGCCTCTCTCCTCTCCTGATTTTAAGCTACACCTTAACGCAGAATGATGCTTCTCTATTTTGTTTTATTTATACTGTTATTTTCTACAGGACATTCACTAATGCCAGTTATCATTTTCTGAGGGCCTATTTTATGCCAGAAATGTTTCTTCTCAAAATACCTTAATTTTAGTAGTGTTCAACACTCTTGTCATTCCATTTTGGTCCCTGGAAGGCTAGCTCCTGACCTTGAAAGAAAATTTCTTAGATCTAGATGAAACTGATATGCCTTTGGGTAAATAACCATTTATTTATTTATTTGTTTATCTAATTATTATTATTTTAACTATACACATTTGTGAAACTACAACTTAAATCGGCTAGAATGAAGTGCCAAAAGTTGTCCTTGACAGAATTATGCCATCATCAAATTTTAATTTGCTTATCTCCTACTAAGTTCAGATGCTGTGCTATTTCTGTGTGTGTGTTGTTTCTGTTTTCAAAGCTTCTTCAGACTTCAGATTGAATTTTTTTTTTTTTTTTTGCTGTACCGGGGATTGAACCCAGGGGCGTTCTACCTCCGCGCTACACCCCCGGCCCTATTTTTTACACTTTATTTTTGAAACTGGGTCTCACGAAGTAGCGGAGGGCCTCACTAAGTAGAGAGAGAGAGAGAGCGAGCTGAGGTTGGCCGCAAACCCGGATCCTCCGGTCTCCGCCTCCCAAAGTACTGGGATTACAAGCATGCGCCACCACGCCTGGCCCAGATTGAATTTATAAGGATGTGCTGCTACATAGATTTCTGTCTAGATCCAGGTGTCTGTCTGTCTGTCTGTCTGTCTATCTATCTATCTATCTATCTATCTATCATCTATCATCTATCTACCTATCTATCATCTATCTCTCTATACAGATATATCTCAATTTATGTATGTCACATGTATCAAGTGAACTTGATGGACCACTGAATAAATGCTCTTTAGTGGGGTTGACTTGAATCTCAGCTTCCTCTTTTTAAATAAGTTGGTGCTAATCTTTATAAAGCAAAATTAAGTCTAGACTTTCTGTGCTGGTCTGGTCCATGTCCTCTTCAGAAGAAAGTCTGACCTGGGATTTCTGCTTCATGCTTCAGGGATCTTACAACTAATTGCTGAATGTTGTTAGTTTTTCCTTGCACATATGACCAAAGAATAGTCTTTGAGTAGTGTATTTTTCCACTAATAGCTATAGATTTATAACTGATTTATAATAGCACATGTGTAATAGGGTTGCTCATTCTATTAAGTGTGTTACTATATGTAAAATACCCAATGGGATGCGAGACATATAATAAGAGCCATATGAGCATTTGGACTGTGAGGCTGGACTTATATTATTTATTTGTTTATATATTTATTTTTGTGGTACTGAGGATTGAACCTAGGGGGTTCCTACCTCCAAGCTATACCCCAGCCCTTTTTATTTATTTTTTTACTAGGTTGCTAAGAGTCTCCCTAATTTGCTGAGGCTGCCCTTGAATTTGTGATCCTCCTGTGTCAGTCTCCCAAGTACTGGGATTACAAACATGTGCCACCATGTCCAGCAAGCCAGACCTCTTATATTCTGATTCAAGCCCTGCCACTTCCTGGCTGTGCCATCTATAACAATGGGGCTACCTCATAGGATATTGTGGGATTGAATGCATTTGCATATTAAAATGCTTCAAATAACATCCAGCACATAACAAGCCTGTATAATAGCTGTATTTTATCAGTAGTATTAGAATTACCATTCTTAATGAAAGCCTTTCATCTATCTATAGAATGTGAGTAGGATTTTCCTTCCTGATCCCCCACTCCAACCTTCCCTTTGGCTCTCCTGTTAAAAGAATTCTTTACCAGTTCCATGTTCTTGGCCTTGACTGGCCCAGCAAATTTCATGTTATAAACCATTTATTTGTCTTCACTTCTCTTCTAACTACATGGGCTTCACTTTTTGGACTTTTTCTTGCTTCCCAGACCTGTCATTACACAGAAAAGTTTACTTCTACCTCATGTATTCCAATAGCAGATCTGCTGGGATATTCCCATATGTGACATCAGCTCCCCTGGGGGTGCTGAATGCCTTGCTGCCTCTGATGAGAGGCGGGGAAGAGTGTAGAGGGCAGATGGCAGTGCACTTTGCAAAATGCTGGCTGCTGGCTTTATTGCTGAACCGCAGAGGCCTTCGCTCTAACTTGAGAGGTCTTATCTTTTGTCTTAGCCTTGCTTTTCTGTTCTGCTTAGCATTCTTTGCAACTTGTTGCTATTCAGTGGAGGTTGTTTTTAAACTTTTCTGCAAGAAGGTTTACTTCTTGGAGCCCAAGCTCACAGTGGCTTCCCCATTGTATAATACAAAATAGCTTCTGATGGATGGTGTCACTCTTAGGTTACCTCATGCACAGTATGATATGAGGCACACTTTAAAGTGTTATTATTCAATGGTTACAACAGTCTATGAAGCATTATTGCCATTTAACAGATAAAGGAATTGGGGGTTAGACTAGAAAGTCCGTGTGATCACCACCATCCTCTTCCAGCCTGAAGATACTTCCCAGAGCCTTTTAAGTAGAGCCTGAAGCACAAAATATCTCCTTCCTGTCACCCTTTACAGACCAACTAGATGGTCCAAGTGCATGTCAGCTTCTAGGAGAGTGACCTTGGAATCAGTAGCTGAGGACAAGGCCCTGAACTTGGTTGTATAAAAATTTCTACTTCTTGGGAGTTGTTAACACAAGTGATATTAATATATGCATTGTTCTTACAATTATAGGAGAGTTGGAAAATAAATGACAGGTATTGTTCTCTCATTTTAACCTTCCAGCAAGCAACCAAACTGAGAGTACCCGAAGTTGGGTATTCCTTGTTCTCAGGGGGAAATTATAAACTCTACATTTTTCAAAATCTAAACTCACAGAAGGAAGGATTGCCTGAAAGGGAGTAAGCCTCAAAGGACTGGAGAGGTGGTGTGAGCCTGGAGAGGGAGCTGGATTTGCTCACTCTCATCCCAAGATGCGTGCACTTCAGATGGGAATGCCAGAATTATTGCCCAGAAAATCTCTACAGCATATCATAGGCATGGCAAAAGATCCCATGCCCAGGGTTGGCCAGAGGTGGGGAAACCCTTGTCTTCAGATAGCCTGGTGTGTGTCTGTGAGTGTGTGCACATGAGTGCATGTACCTTAGACAACAAGCATCTCAAAGACAGACATGATGGTTGGAAGACAAGAGGCCTTTTCCCCCAATTTTAAGGATTAAATACACCCTCCAGGTCTACTGAATAACTTCCCAGAGAGAGGGAGAGCCCCTTTAATTTGTCTAAGATGTAATTTATGAAGTCTCCTATTAGTAAGGGTCTTAGCATCAGAGTAAATTTGTAAATTTGATTTAGAACAAATAGAGCAAGGTGACTTTTTTTTTTTGCTTCTAGGGGTTAAGCATATTGATATTCATTAGACACTTATCAATATATCTTGGCCATGATAACTTGATTTTAGTATTCTAGAGAGGTCTAAAAGTAGTTCTGGAATTGAGAGCTGAAGGGCTGGGAAATAAACGAAGGATAGAAGAATTGTTCAGGAATGTAGGTGGAAAGAAGGAAGGGAGAAGAGATTATATTTAGAATGGATGGCTGAGGGAGTGAGAGAAAGCATGGTAACAGACTGTGAGTTGTGGGTACAGTTGTGTATAGGGTGGTTGTGTATAATACGTGTGCAGGAATGACTAGACATATTTACAATGAACAGCAGAAGAAATAGAAAAGGTGACAGGCTCAGCAACACTTTCTAATTCTGGAGGCAATTGGGAATTTCCATAGTTGTTGTGGGACAGTTCTCTGGGTGGTCTTGGGCTGACACAGTTTCTTCTTTCATAGTTTTAATTCTCAAAAGTAAAACTGTAGAATGTGCTGAGAATGCAACATCCTGAGATAAGGAGGGACTGGCCAGAACATCCTAGGCTCTGTTCCTGTTTCTCCTAGAACAGAATATCCTTAAATACCTTATCCCAGTGAGTCATGTCACCTTGGGGTATAAAACCAAGGGCAGGCTGCTTTTCAGGGTCCCTCAACTGTAGTGAGACATGGGCATGTACAGAAGAGATTCCCTATACCCTAAACGTCTCTCATGAGGCTTGGGGAACTAGGTTGCCTTGAGTCCTTAGCTTCTACTGTCCCTTGCTGCCAATCTGTGAGTAATAAAGTTGCATCATTCAACTTGTTAATATGAATACTCTGTCTCAGAAGACTTGTGCAAAGAGTAGAAATTGCAGCCCATGATTCAAAGGGCTGAAGTGGTAACCAGTGTACAATGAACCTGCGTCACAGTTGTTTGGAGCCAGATCCCAGGTTGCTCACATTCTAGTTTTTGAGAGATATGACAGCAATGTATGCCCAGTGATCAAGCGAATTGTGCTACAGCTTTGCTAATACCACCAATCTCTTAATGAATAAGAAGCTAAAGACAACATCTTACTCAGAAGTTGAGTAGACCTTCTGTGGGATTCCTGTGTAATTCACTCTTTTTTCCTTTGGAACTATCCCTGGCACAGCCCTTGCTGAAAGGATGAGTCTGAGTAGCCATGAACTTCATGATACTACTGCCTCTTCTGTTTCTAGCCCTGCACAACCTATTGGGCCAGAGATAAACTGAATCTGCCAGAGAAGAACCATATTATCTATCCTGCAAGTCTGATGTTAAAGACCTCGAGTATGACCCACATAGGGTGGTGCATGCTTGAATTCAGAAACCACTTAGCAATGAGGCTGGGGTGGGGATGCATCATCAACCAGTGCTTGCCTGGTCAATAAGCAGAGAAAGCAGGCCTTCAAAGGGACAGATGGCAAGAGAAGGAGATAAGAGGAGAGATGCAGGGAAGAGAGGTAAATTGGCCTCAGAGGGAGAGACAGAAGCACAGTGGTTGTCTGGGTCACACTTCCATCAGATTCCTGGGTCATCAGAAACCTGTCCTTGAGTTTTCCTCAGTTGCCCTCCTTTATTTCAGCTAATCTTAACGAGTGTCTGTTCCTTGCAATCTATACTCTCTGATGAAGAAAATAGGCTATCATTTATGAGAGGGTTCTATAAAAAAGACACCGTACTGACAATGACTGGCTCTGTCCCAGTTATCTGCGGGCACACGGAGAAATAATATAAGTGAGAGGATGCTCTAGTCATAGGGAAAATAAGTGTTTATTAAGTCTAATTTTGATGTTGGTCACTGCACTAGATGCTTTACAAACCTTTCATGTAATCTTCACAGCAATCCTGCAAGGTATGTAGTTCTCATCCCCATTTTGCAGACACAGGCAGATTACAAAGAAAAATTAACTAATCCTTCACTTTACATGAGAGACCCAGGATTTAAAACCTAGGTTTTATTTATTTTATTTTATTTTTTATTTATTTATTTTTTTCCCAGGGGCGTTTTACCTCCGAGCTACACCCCCGGCCCTATTTTTTATCCTTTATTTTATTTATAAAATCAAGCTATACTACTCTCATATCTGAATGTTTTTTTTAATGGGAATTTTGAAAAATTTCTTTTCCCATGTTACTGCTTTAAGATTTCACACAGTTAGTCTTGATAAATAAGTAGGGCTCATTTTTGAAGTTAGAAATGTCATTCATGATTCTCTGGGAACTTTTGAAAATTTCTTGTCTGCAATTCTACTCTGGGACCTTCAGACTCCAAGGCAGAAACTGTGGAGGGAGAGTGTTGTTGAAACCAAAGGGATTCAGAGGATTCTGAAGGAATCCAGATGAATTTAGAATAATACAGAGTAATTATCCTGCAGAGCCCAATAATTCCCCCTGGTGGGCTGTTAGCTGAGTAATTCTTGGGAGCCACTTGGTTGGCCATGATTATATACCTTAAGAAATTACTGCAAGAATGTAAGGCATTACTTATGAGACTTCAAATTTAGAGGGAAAAAAAAAATCTTGGAATCTGCCCGAGGACGTTCTGAATGGATTCCAGGCACACCATACTGTTCTTTACTGATTGATGTTCTGTTTAGTTAAATCCTGCTGTTTTGCAGTTTCAATCCCATCCTATAACTTCATAGCAATTCCCCAAGGCAAAATTAGCATCTGTCCCTTATTCTCCATCACCTTAAAGAATTACTGCTGAGAAAATTATTGCAAGAAAATGTTGTAGAAAATTATGAGATGCTTAAATCTGTCCATCAATCAAAGCCTTTTCTAATTTTTAAGGATATTTTAGAGTATTTTCAATGAAATTTTAGATGGGGCAGAAGCTAGTTGGGATAAAATTACAGCACTTACAATGTATGTTGACCATGCTCTGGATCTCTGAAGTATTCTAAATATCTTGGATATCTATGGATTCAGAAGTGTATTTTTCCAAAGAAAAATTGTCATTTTGATTTGAGCCTCTTTGCTTGTATGCAAACTCAAATGTTCTGACTCTTATGATTTTGGAAATCGTGATATGAGTGGGGAGACCTACATAGAGCTATAAGTGACCCTATTAAGGGATGCTCTTGAAATGCACAATATCAGTTTATTATAAATTGCCCGGCATTATTTCAGTTGGAACCCCCTGAGAGTGATCCACTTTCCCATCAGACTTTCATTAAGATACATTTGCCTGAACCTTTGTCTGTTCCTCTGCTCTTGGAATGTCTTGAGAATCAATCATTCCATTTTATTTGCTTGAATGTCATGTGAATATAAAAACATATGGTCAAAGGTTCGTGATTAGTTACCCATAACGAGCACTCCTTATATTGTTTTTTGTGTAGCTGTGCATTTTAGTTATTGAGGCAAAACATTGGTGCTTGCTTCAGGGGGAAATATGCGAACTGAACGTTGACTTTGTAATAACGGCAGGCTCTCTCAAATCATAATTACTTTTTGAGAATTTCTTCTAGAGTAGAATCACTCCGTAATATGCTGTAGTACTGATTTCTGCAAGTTAATGCTGGATAAGTATTGCCACAGATTAATAGCTGATTGTGCCAGTTTCTTGTTCCTAATGCTCCTCCAACTATTCTTCAATGAGATATAATTAGCTGGGAAAGGGAATTCTGGAAAAGATTCAAACATCCACATGAAATATTTGAAAATTGCAGTTGGCCTTTTCTTTTGCAAGAGTCCCAAAACCCTTTGGCCTCTGAGACTGAAGATCAAAAATTTTTTATCCATTTTCCTTTTCCTGGTTTTATAACTAAAATTGATTCAAACATTTGCCAAGTATAATTCAGACTTTCTGGTTACAGGCCAAGTTTTTACACTAAGCATTATGAATTTGCAATGAATTCATAGCATTTAGTATTCATGGTAATAACACTGATCATTATGAAAAGATTTAATATTCATGAGGGTTACACTGCTATTTTCTCAGGTGCAATGATAATTTTTAATAATAATTCAGCATTCTTAATGGGCATTTGGCATAATAGAGTGTGAACCAAGAGTTTTGGTTAAGGGATATTAGAGGAAAGAAAGCGAGGCATTAATAAGAATTTTAAAACTTGATCTTCCATGAGAACATTTGATCAGTATTATTCTGCATTATTAAAACAAGCTGTCTCTGTTAAATGGCTCCAAAATGTCAAACAAGTCTCTCCATTGCGTATGCAAGCTGATGACTGGCGCAGTTCACAGTTTAAAAGGGGAGGGAAAACAAAAATAACTGCAAGTCCATTTTTTCTGGGGGAAAAATACTTTTAGTATTTGTGTCAGCTTTGGCCTTTGTGTCCTTAAATTTGCTTTTTACCAGTGCATATACTTCAGAGTATTTTTTTTTTCCAGTACGCCATCTGTTTCTTTGCAATTGGGGATGGTTGAATAATTTCCTGAGGAATTGCTGACAAGATGTGGCCTAGGAACAGTAATCCAGCAGGACCAGATTTCTCATTAAAATTGCTAAGCTCAGCTGTGTTATAGCCAGCTCTTGATTTAAGGTGGTCACCCTGGGCTGGTGAAGGTCAATGGCCAGCAGCTACCCATTTTTTTTTTCTAAAAACAGGACAGTGAAATCTGTGTATATATGTTATAAATGGTTCTAGGTATAGGATCATTTAGGTGGTAAAGTGTCACTTGTCCCAAAGGGATTTTTTTTTGGTCTCCTTTATAGCAGTAATCATCTTTGTTTACTTTTTTTGTAGAACCTTCTCTCAACCTCTGCAGTGACTGAAGTAGAGGGTAATATATGACACATCACGCCATTTCACTGCAGACTACTGAATTTTGCTTTCCCAGTACATAGATGGACTGGGATGTGTATTATGTGTATTTGCTTTCTTGGAATTTCCCATGATTCTTTTAGTGGAGTCTGACCCTACTCTCCATTTGCCCCTGAATTGCTGTCTGATGAAGGAGGAGGCATCTAGAATTAACAAGGGTTCCAAGCAGGATCCAAACTGTATTATTCCACTTAGTGCCCACCACAACCCTATGACTTAGTTAGCCTTATTTTTCTCATTTTGCAGATGAGGAAACAGAGTCTCAGAGCATTTAATAACTTGTCCACAAACACAGTGCTAGTAATTAATAAATTAGGGGTTGAACCCAATTGCCAGCTTTCTTTACAACTTACAAAGCTATGATAGCACAATTCTATATCCCTAGGTGGGTGTGCCCCCGAATGTGGTTAATAGATCACCAAGCTCCAATGCAACAGGCGCGACTACTAGAAATGAAATTCTTTCCCCACTTCAGACTTACGGAGTCAGAATCACTGAGTTGGTGGGTGCCTGGAGTTTTTAACAAGCTCCCTTGGTAGTTCTGATGCATACTAAAATATGAGAACCACTGTCCTACAGGATAATAAATGTTATTTAATTAATTGGCTCATTAAATATTGAACTGTTAAAGTCATTATAAAGCAAAAAGTTGAGTTGGGTGAAATTAAAAGTAAAAACTGAATGATATGATGGAGGTGGGGTGGAAGGCTGAGGCCCAGAAAAAAGAGACCCAGGCAGGGACCTCCTTCCACGGAAGGTGTCACAGCAAGGCTTTGCCATCAAACGTTGGTACAGTAGCAATGATGGCTTAAATTGATGGCATCCCGTCCTACTCCCTTGTTTTTCATGTTTGACCCAGCTGAAGGTGGGCCCACACATTTTTACCTGCCCATTTGCTATAGTCTCTAACTTCTCTAGGAAAACCAGATGTTGCTGTACTATGCATTTTAAATACTATTCATTGTAGGGACATCGTGAGGTACCTCTTTCAATTCCATATTCAGCACATCATGTTCTTGCTCACTTTCTGCATAAAATTTTTGATTAAATTTGGGATGACTTCTCTCAGGATACACCATACATTTGATTTTCCAATCAGCCATTTTGAGGTGAAAAGAGGCTGTTTGGGTTTTAAGTTGTATGATGTCTCTTCTGAACTTGATAAAGTTTGCAGGACAGAGCTACTGTTGAACCTGTCCTAAAAACAGATTTGAACTGGCTTTAAACAAGGAGATGTATTTATTTCAGGGGCACAGAGGCATGTCAAGGATTTCTAGGGCAGCCATGTGGACAGGCCTTAGAATGCAATCAGAAACATGAAGAGAAGTTTCCAGAACTTTCTCCCCCTAGGAGAAAGTTTTGCTGTGTTCCTCTGCATTACTCTTCTCTCCTACTTCTTAGACTGGTGGGGTGGCCACCTTACAGACACTTGTTTTACATCTTCTCTAGCCATAAGAAGAATTCAGACTGATTCTTGGGTCCCCCTCTCAATTACAGGAGCAAGCAATCTAATTGGTCTAGCTTGGGTCAAATCTCATTGCCAAGCATGTGTATATAGGGGGAAGGGGATGTAATATGTGGGGGAGGGCGTTACATATGGCAGGGAAGGAAGTTTTCTATCTTCTCAGTGAAGAGAGACTGGGAAAATGGTCCACAAGTTAATTCTTCAATAGATGAACAGAATGCACCTTTTCAATGCCTTAAATCTTGTCTGTTTTTATTTTGGGTGGAGGAGAGGTGAAGGGTTGTAGTGAGGAAGGAGGATACAAAGCACAGCTTTGTGTTAAAAAAAAAAAACAACAAAACAGTTTAATGAATCCTCCAAAATTTGGTAGCAGTTTTTTCCTTCCCCTGGTGGTATCCTCTCCCAATATTAATAGTAACCACTAGCAAGCAAACAAATAAACATTCAAATGAAAGGTATGAATTTATATGCAATGTACCCTAAATTAAGCCCTAACGACACAATATTATGTGTATAACTTTTATGCATGACTTAATGTCATCATCTGGAAGTAATATTCCTTATGAGTATGGAAATAGTAGTTATGTTTCCAATTTGACATTGAATTGGGTGGTGACAGTCCCTGTCTATTCCCCCTAAAATGACATCTCAACTAGGACTCTTTATGAAGTGTTTGTAAAACAGAGAAGAAATAATATTAGATGGCAACTTTTTGTCAGTCATTTCCATACATCTTAGTAGCCAATTATTTTTACATAGCAAAGATAAAAGCCAACGTTTTACCATTCTGACAATCCCAGCTGTTGGTCTGAAAATACCAGGACTGACGCACTCCTCAGTTGGAGGCAGAGGTGGTATATTCTCAGATAAATTTGATGTCTTTATTCAGTAAGAATTTATTGCCAATAACACAGGCTAAAAACTGGTGACCTGTGGGCTGGACTTGTCAGTCAAATGTGTGTGTGTGTGAGTAGATGTGCAGGGCCAGGGGACAATATTTATATCTAGAAAGGGTTTCAAAATGTTTAGCTGCAAACATTTAAATATCTTGAGATTTCACATAAAAATCCACATTTCCAGCTTTACTTGAAAACTCAGGGGATGTAGCCGCACTAAGTTTACATATCTACACGGTGACATTGAGTAGAATTCCGGAGGAGGGGGCCCTTGCGATGGAGCCTGCATGCCCCAGTTTGTCCAGATTCCCACCACTCCTTATCATTTGCACTTGGCCAGTTCTGCCAATTTGTATTTCCAGGCTGGTACCTGTGAGCATTTGCATCTTCAATTCTGTATGTGTTCATAGCACATGAAGCTAAATTGCACTACAATATTTTCCTAAAGTATCTCATCTTAAAACAAACTTCTTTTTACTACACAAAATGGGCAGATTGACGAAACCATAGATCTGACACCAAATGAGATGTGATAGCTGTCTAACGTGGTTAGCACTAATGATTGCTTTATTTCTACCCTATGGTGCATGACAAAAAACAAGCTCTGGAATTAACTAAGCCAGCCACTTACACAGGGAGGTTAATGATGATTTCAGTTGCCTGAGCTCTTGGTCCTTAGTCCAGAGAGCTGAGTCATCTGCCTTACTTAAGTTCATCAATGTGGTTATTTCCCTAGACTTATTTGTTCAAAACAAGAGATACCTTGGCAGAGTGTTGGCTTGAGACCAAAGGGTGGTCATAACATTTTTATTTCATTGCCTCCTTTTGCTATATTTTGTTGTCTCCCAAATAATTACCATAGAGTAAATCTTTTTCTAAATCTTCTCAGTATGGCGATGTCACAAGTTGGTGAGATGAGATACATAGGTGGAGAGGTAGTTGAACGGGTCAGGTTTTAAGGCTGGAGGTTTCAGTCACATAGTCTCATATCTGTTCTGCCTGACCATCAATTTGCTGAACTCCTGAAATTTGATAACAGTCCCAGCTTAAACAGATCATTTTATAGATATTTCAATTAACTTGCTAAGTCCACTCTTGGTCCCAAACTAACTTAAGTTCTACTCCTCAGTATGGTATTCCCTGTCCTTAACAACATAAGCTGAATTCATGCTACCACAACTCTTATTGTACTCCACATTTTACCAGCATTTGCCAAACTGCTATGCATTAAAGTTGTGCCCTTTTCCACTTCCATACTTGAGTGTTGAAGCTCTAACATTCAACATAACTGTATTTGGAAAGAGGGCTTTTAGAAATTAATTAGACTTAGCCAGTCATGGTGGCACATGCCTGTATTCTCAGTACTTGAGAAACTGAGGCTGGAGGATTGCAGGTTCAAGGCCAGTGTGCAGTAACTTAGGGAGACCCTGTTTCAAAACAATAACAAAAAATAGGGCTGAGGGTGTAGTGCAGAGATAGAATGTCCCTGTGTTCAATCCCTAGCAAAATAACTAAATAACTAACTAAATAAATAAATATTTGGAAGTTAATTAGGGTTAAATAAAGTCATAATGGTGGGATCCTAATCTTTCCCTCTTTCTTTGCTTTATAGTCAGTGCAAGTCAGGAAAAGAGCCCTTACCAGAAACTGGCCATATCTGCACCCAGGTCTTGGGCTTCCAACTTCCAGAACTGTGAGAAACTGGATTCCTATTGTTTAAACCAGTGGTGCATGGTATTTGGCTATGACAGCCAAACCAGACTAAGATGCAAACTATGTGAAAAATATTGGAGCCCAGTAGATATGAACACATGTTCCAACATGGAAGCAGACTGAAAAGGCCAAGTAATTTTAGGTGGTAATGAATTAAGTTAAATAGGATTTGTTATCACTTAGACTTAACCACAGTCTTTAATTGTTAAAGTGCATTTATGAATCTCCAGAGAAAGATATATGTTTTTCTTAACTTATTTAATCATAAACCATTTTTCTCAAGAAATACATCTTACTATTTTGAACAAAACTAATGTCTATACAGCATGATATGGAAAATGCATTCATATTAAACTGCCACCTATTTTAAAACTGCATTATGGTTCTCTTATTCACTTGAACTGTATACTTTACTCCTTTATTTTTTCAACCAACAAAAAGTTTAACCTACTGAGTGTCAAGTGCTGTGTTAGTAAATATCTCAACTTCATGCCATTTGATCATTCCAACAATCTCATGATCACCATTTTATAGATTATGAGACTAAGACTCGAAAGCCATGGCTCATAATAATGATTAGCAGTCTGACTTTTAAGCATATGCTTCTTTTTTCCACCCTTTCCCCTCAAATCCATATAGACAGTGACACTGAGACTCAATAGTTACTAGAGTAATGGTCTTGGTTTCACAACCTGGCTTATCTGATTATAAATCTTGTGCTTTTCCCAATAGAACATGTATATTCTAGACCAAGAGATTTTCATGAGCAAAGCCATGGAGAAAGAAAGGCACGGGATACATTAAGGGACTAGCACATTTGGCTCAAACAGTTTATGGAGGACAGAAGGTAGCAGGTGAAGCTGGGAATGTACCCTAGGAATAGATGGCAAAGTTTTTGGATACCATATATATTAGTTAGCTTTTGCTGCAACAACAAATAGCAACAAAATTGCTTTAAGTCGCTACAGTTTACATGTTACATGAATGGTTCAGATTGTCAGTGTCTCTTCCCCAGCCTGGCTAGGTTTGACTTGTCTCAGCTATGTGTGTCTTTTCATTCCCAGACCTGAGCTAAAGGAAGAGCCAATATGAGAGAGGCACTTTTCTCATGGTAGGGCCTTAAACTTAGGGGTGCAAGCAATACTTTTTAAACTCTATTGAGAACTAGCACACTGTCTCATCCATATTCCATTGTGTCAAAGCAAATCACACGACCAAGCTGAAAGTCATATTGTATATTTTGCCAATTCTGCTGGGTAGCACTGCTACAAAATCACATGGCTAAGGTGGAGATATAGCTCTTTTATAGGGAAGGAATGGATTATCAGAACAGCAATCTACTTCATCACATAAGGAGTTTGGACTTTATTAAAAATGAGAAATTATCGATTTTTTATAATTTTTGTATTTTTCTTTTCCTGCTATATTAAAGAGCAAAAAATGAAGTTTGATAATTTTTATATCCTTTATAAAACTTTGTACTCCACTATCACATAAAAGGAACCCAAACTCTGTAAGAATAACATAAAAATAAATGAACATTGGGTGCTGTGTACATGCATGTTTCTGTCACCGTAAACCTCAATATGATGAATGGTCACAACGCACCAATAAGAGTATATTAAAATAAATTCATTAATCACGTGGAGTTTTGTAGTTTTCAGATCTCTTCAGTTAAACCTTAATTTTACATCATAATTCTATCACAGAGATACAACTCTTGCTATTCTTATTGGGAAGCAGAAATAACTCTTGGTCTGGAAAAGTGGATGTGAATTATATGTGAAAGTGAGCAGGGCTAGAGAGGACCATTGTTTCCCATCCTATATATAATGAGTAGGCTAACTTTTGCATCAGGCTGGGACTCTGTTTCCCCTTATTATTTTTTCTCTCTCTTCTCACACTGGTGTGAAGAGGTTTTTCAAGCATGAAAACCCATCAAGGTTGTGCCATGACATGCTTTCAAGATCAGTGAGAGGGGAATCAGGTTATCTTCTAGGAACTCCAATCTAAAGATGGTCTGTGTCCAGCTTCACATTACCAGGAGGAGGGGGAGAAGAACCTGCCTCTCTGACCTTAGACAGAAGGATATCAGCAGAATGGACCAGGACTTTGGATTTAAATCTTAGAAGTAGAAAAAGGGGGGAAAGAGACCTGAGAGAGGAGATGTCTGGATATCCATGTAATATAGACATAATAAGAACACAAAATAAAAGTCTTATATCATCTTTTAGATTCTAAATTTATTTACAATCAGTCAAGAATAGGCTGGTAGAATGGTTTCTCTTGACATTGCAAGCTTTTCAAGACATCATGCCTCAAAATGTCAGGGGGAAAAATCTAATATGCTGTTTAGATTTTGAGCATGGACTCCCGGGGTGAGAAAGGAGGTAAGAGGGAAAAGGGAATGAGGAGACTGTTTCAGGGTGTGTGGGGTAGCTTGTTCCAGGTCAGTCTGGAACAGTGATTTGGGGCCCCTGGAATGGGCAATATCCAAGCAAAGGGACTGCCCTCAAAGGCTGGACTGTCAGATTCTTAGCCTTTTAGTGCTGGACCAGTCCGGGTTCTTCGGCACATCTCCACTGGGACTGGAAGAACCGAGACTTAAACAGTTTTGTGTTCCAGTGTCTTCCATTGCTGGGCTCACTGGGGACTCTTCATTAGTTGAAAGCTTGATAACTGTGTTCTGTTATGATATAATTAAATATTTGATTAATTGCTTCAGATTTATTCCACAGAGTATGCAGTTTTTCTGAATCAAAGAGTTTGTCTCAGCACGGTGTCAAGAAACATGAAGATTTAAGGCTCACCCAAGCATGCACTCAGAGCTAAAGCCAGCGCTCTGACTCTTGAGGCTGTCGAACGATAGGATTAAACAAACATTTAAAAAGGGAGGACTACCACTGCTGCAGAGCAAGAATGATAACAAAGTGTGTTAAATATAGACCACAAGCTTACATTTCTGTACCTGAAACGTGTGCTCTGGCTGTTTCTGGTTTTCCTTGTTAATGGAGGAAAAATGAAGTCTCATCTATAAGAGAAAGGTCAAGGTGTTGAATAAACTCAGATGGGGAGAAAGCCTTTCCCCAGTCACCAAACATTTCCTGATCACTTTTTATGTACCAGACACCTAAAGTAGTGAGATTGCTTTCAAAGTGCTCATGTCCCACCTGGGGACACAGTCTTTTGTAAAATATAATTACAATGTAGATAAATACTAATAAATGCAAAAAAATTGAATGGCTAATGTAGGATAAGAGTGAGAAAGGGCGTGAGAAAGAAGAAATACTAAAATAATTGAGGATTTTAAAAAGGGTCTCTAAGGAAAAGTTAAGTGAATGAATGAGGGATGAGAAGAAGAAAAGGGCTATGGAAAACTCAGTGTCCACTTTACGCGCATGTCCTGGTGATGGGCTTCATGTTAGCACTGAGCCGAAAGCACCACCTCAAAGTCACAGAAACTGGGCGAGAGGAAGTGCTTGATTGTGGTTCTCGCTCTGCGTGACCTTCAGTGTCTTCACCTATGATGTCATGACACAGTTGGCTGCCCAGACCCATGCTTCCTCTGGAGTATGGATTTGTCCCTGGGAAGCTGCTGCTCAACCACTCACTGCATCTGCCCTTCCCGTGGCTCCACTGGGGACACTTGTCCCTAGTCTGGCCGATGAGTTGATGTAGGTCACTTCCAGGGAGTTGGATCTCAGAGGTCCCTTCCCACCTTCCTCCCTCCTGTGTTGGTGGTGAAAATGGTGACATCATACGCCACCTCTGAGGGCCACCTGGTTTGCATCAGACTCCACATCAGTAAAAAACAAACAACAAAACCACTTTTGTTGTTTTGAGTCGCTGAGTTCTGGGGTTGTGAATTGCAGTCCTTTGCCTTCCAGGAGTACTACAAAAATGCAAATCATTTCTATTCTATTTTTCATATAGTTATTGAGAGCCTTAGCCTTAAACATGACCATATGTGTAAAAGGCACTGTGAAATTTTGAGTACCAGATAAATGTTAAAAGTGGTGATTGGGTCCGGCATGGTGGCACATGATTGTAATCCCAGTACTTGGGAGGCTGAGACAGGAGGATCGCAGATTCATGGCCAGCCTCAGCAAGTAGTGAGGCCCTCTGCAACTTAGTGAGACCCTGTTTCAAAATAAAGAACAAAAAATGGGACTGGGGGTTTAGCTCAGAGGTAGAATGCCCCTGGGTTCAATCCCTAGTACCGCAAAAAAAAAAAAAGAAGTGGTGATTGGAAAGATAATGAAATATTATCTATTGAAAATTAATGGTGAATAAAAAATGCAATTGACTCAGTTAAGAACATGTTTAAAATAATTACTATTGTAGGGTTTTATGTTGTTAGGAGGACATCTTTAAATTTCAACTGAAGGCCTTTTGTTTTGAGTGATATCTAATGGAATAAAGGTAACAATTTAATAAAAAACTTTTGAATTTTATAAACTTGAGGTTCACCATGATGATACAGGATTGATGTGTTTTGGGTTTGCTTTTTATTTTTATTTTTTTTGCGGTACCGGGGATTGAACCCAGGGGGCTACCCCCGAGCTACATCCCCGGCCCTATTTTCTATACTTTATTTTGAAACCGGGTCTCACGAACTTGCAGAGGGCCTCACTAAGTAGCTAAGGCTGGCCACAAACTCGGATCCTCCGGTCTCAGCCTCCCAAGTACTGGCATTACAAGCGTGCGACACCATACCCGGCTTTGGGTTTGCTTTTTAGCAAAATGTGATTCATTTGTCTCAAGGGAAACATAACTTAAGTTTGAAAATAATTAAGAGCAAAACAAGATGGGGTGGGAGGGTTGATAGGGAAGCAGTGATGAATTAATCAGAAGTCATTCAGGTTCAAGTGACAGAATCTAGCTTTGAAGTAGCTTGAACCAGTGGGAGACTTTAGCGACAGGATGCAGCTGCAAGAATGACCAGGGGGGCAGCTGGGCCTTGGTGAGGGACTAAAACACCATTAGGTTCCCTCTGCTTCCCCAGTTCTGCTTTTCTCTGCATGATGCTTTCATGCTTTTATTGGGAACTGCTTTTCCTCTTTGTGGCTGTTGACAGTTTCCTGGCTCCTCATCCTAAACCTTTAGTCACCAAGGCAGGCACTAAGTACAAACTGTTTTCTTCCAGGTCCTAACATTCCAGGGAAGAGATTTACTGGGTTGAGTTATGTGCCATTGCTAGAGGGGGTGAAGTAGCTGACATGGTGGCAGCTTCTGGGTTAGTCATGTGTATGAGAAAGAATTTTCTAGAAAGAAGTCTCAGATGCAAATTTATTAGGGAAGAGAAATTTTAATGTGAAGTTGTTGTTTAAAAAAATATCACTGTAGCTGGGCGTGGTGGCGCACGCTTGTAATCCCAGTACTTGAGAGGCAGAGACCGGAGGATCCGGGTTCACGGCCAGCCTCAGCTCTTTCTCTCTCTCTCTCTCTCTCTCTCTCTCTACTTAGTGAGGCCCTCTGCAACTTCGTGAGACCCGGTTTCAAAATAAAGTATAAAGAAAAATAGGGCCAGGGGTGTAGCGCGGAGGTAGAA
>PVJS01009456.1:0-43750 GCA_004027185.1 Glis glis
ATTTTGAAACCGGGTCTCACGAAGTTGCGGAGGGCCTCACTAAGTAGAGAGAGAGAGAGAGAGAGCAGAGGCAGGCCGTGAACCTGGATCCTCTGGTCTCCGCCTCCCAAAGTACTGGGATTACAAGCGTGCGCCACCACGCCCGGCCCAGTAGTTGGCTTTGATAAGTTTGTGTATGTACATCCTGTGTATTAGGGTGTTTCCCTCTTCCCTCTCCCATTTCCCTCAGTTAGGTCGCCTTCTTTAGTCATCTAAGGTTTTCTCCATCTTTGTCTGGAGTCCCTTCTATGCCCTATTCTCCCTAGCTTCCACATATTAAGAGAGCATCTGACCTTTCACTTTTTGTGACTGACTAATCTCACTTAGCATAATGTTCTCTAATTCCATCCATTTCCCTGCAAATGGTGCAATTTTGTTCTTTTTTATGACTGTGTAAAATTCCATTTTGTACATATCCCATAGTTTTGTAATCCATTCATCTTTTGATGGACATCTTTGCTGGTTCCATAGTTTGGCAATTGTGAATTGTGCATCTATAAACATAGATATGCATACATTAGTCTGGTAGTTTGGTTTCCATTCTTTTGGGTAGATACCTAGAAGTGGTATTGCTGGGTCAAATGGTAGGTTCATTGCCAGTCTTCTGAGGATCCTTCACATTGTTTTCCAAAGTGGTTGCACTAATTTGTAGTCCTACCAATAGTGTAGTAGAGTTCCTAATTCTCCACATCCTCGCCAGCATTTGTTATTGTTTGTGTTTTTAATGATTGCCATTCTAATTGGGGTTAGGTGAAATCTCAGGGTAGTTTTGATTTGCATCTTTCTGATTGCTAGTGATGTTGAACATTTTTTCATACATTTATTGGCCATTTGTATTTCTTCTTTTGTGAAGTGTCTATTTAGTTCACTTGCCCATTTTTCGATTGGGTTGTTTGTTTCTTTTAGCAGCGAGTTTCTTGAGTTCTCTGTATATTCTAGATATTAGTCCTCTATCCGAGGAGTAGCTGGCAAAAATCTTCTCCCATTCTGTCGGCTCTCTGTTGAGGTTCTTGATAGTTTCCTTTGCTGTGCAAAAGCTCTTCAGTATAATGCAATCCTACATATTTATCCTCTTTTTAACTTCTTGTCTTAGCACAATTATTACTCCAGAGCATGCCAGGAGTCCAGGTGCAAACCTATCAGGACAGATCATGTGCTCTAGGAACAAAAAAGTGTCCTTCTGGATAAAAGGTACATTTGGCCAGCATCCAAGGGCCCTGGGAAGGCTTTGTGTAGACTGGTCCCTCCCTCCTTTCTTTCAACTTGGTTTGGGTTCAGCCTCACAGAGTTTCATATTTCACTATAACTGCCTCTTGGGCTCTGTTATCAGCCTGTCTTTCATTTCCACCGCAAGGCTTTCAGCCAGACAGTTTGAACAGAATTTCATCTGGAGTTGCTAACTTTTCTTCCCCATCATTGGCAGAGATCTGGGATCAGTTCTGCCTAGGATAAGTTGTAAGTAAACACACATTCATTCAAATGTGGCCCATTCCCATGCCATAGCTCTTTCACAGAATTGGAGAACTTTGGGAACCAAAGAATGTATGGAAAAGACCTTATGAGTTACTTAATTCAGCATATCCTTTTCTATTATTTTATTTTATCTTATTTAGTGCTGGGAATTGAACCCAGGGGCTCTCTACTTCCAAGCTACACCTCCAGCCCCCTACTGTCACTAACAGGGGAAACTTGGAGGGGGAACTTTTTTGTATTATCTTCTCAATGTTTCCATAAATCTAAGTTTTCTAATAAATGAAGTCTATTAGACAATGGATCTTCCCAATAGACATATTAGACATATACGAACAATGGGTAGTAGTGTAGTAGTATGAAAGACTTAGGGATGAATCTGACCTAAACACTGAAACCATAAAATATTGCTAAAAACTAAATAAGATCTATATAAATTGAGTGATATATCATACATGCATTGGAAAATCCAATATTGATGAAATGTCAATTCTCCCCAATTTTGTTTTTGTGGTGCTGGGGATTGAACCCAGGGGCTTTCTATCTCTCCCCAGCTCTATTTTAGTTTTTGTTTGGAAACAGGGTCTTGCTAAATTGCCAAGGCTGGCTTCAAATCTGTGATCCTCCTGTCTCAGTCTCCCAAGTACCAGGATTACAGGTGTTTCTGAATCTTCCATTCCATTCCATTGGTCTATATGTCTGTTTTTTTGTGCCAATACCATGCTGGTTTTTGTGTGTGTGTGTGTGTGTGTGGTTCTGGGGATTCAACCCAGGGGCATTCTATCTCCAAGCTACAAGCCACATCCCCAGCCTGTTTTATTTTTTATTTGAAACAGGGTTTTACCAAGTTGCTGAGAGCCTCATGAAGTTGCTGAGGCTGGCTGAAAACCTGCGATCCTCCTGTGTCAGCCTCCCAAGTACTGGGATGAGAGGTCTGTACCCCCATGCCCTCCTTGCTGTTTTTATTACTATATCTCTGTAGTATAGTTTGAAGTCAGGTATCATGATGCCTCCTGCATGGTTCTTATTGCTGAGAATTGATTTGGCTATTTTAAGTCTTTTTTATATGAATTTTATGACTGACTTTTCTAAATATGTGAAGAATGATATTGATATTTTAAAAGGTATTGCATTGAATCCATAGATCACTTTAGGTAGAATGACCATTTTGATAATATTTATTCTGCCTATCCAAGAGCATGAGAGATCTTTCTATCTTCGAAGTTCTTCTTCAATTTCTTTCTTTAGTATTTTATAGTTTTCATTGTAAAGGTCTTTTGCCTCCTTGTTATTTTATTGTTTTTGAGGCTATATAATGAATGGAATTGTTTTCCAGATTTCTATCTCAGTAGATTCATGATTGGTGTATAGAAAAGCTATTGATTTTTGTATCCTGCTACTTTGTTGAATTTGTTTAGCAGCTCCAGAAGTCTTTTGATTGCGTTTCTAGGATCATGTTATCTGTGAACAGAGATCATTTCAGTTCTTCTTTTCCTATTTATATTCCTTTGATTTCCTTCTCTTGCTTTATTGCTTTGGCTAGAGTTTCAAGTACTATATTGAAAAGGAGCAGTGATACTGAGCATCCTTGTCTTATTCCTTTTTTTTTTTTTTGCGGTACCAGGGATTGAACCCAGGGGTGTTCTACCTCCACGCTACGCCCCCGGCCCTATTTTTTATACTTTATTTTGAAACCGGGTCTCACGAAGTTGTGGAGGGCCTCCTTGTCTTATTCCTGACTTGAAAGGGAATTCTAGTAGTTTTTCCTCACTCAGTATGATGTTGGCTTTGGGCTTATTGTATATTTCTTTTATGATGTTGAGATAGGTTCCTTCCATTCCAATTTTCTGCAGTGTTTTTTAATATGAATGAATATTGGATTTTGTTTAATGCTTTTTCAGCACCTATTGAGATGATTACGTGGTTTTTATTCTTAGTTCTATTTTTGTGGTGAATAAACAAATAAAGTCTTCATTTTGCTTTGCATTTGGGAAGATATTTATACTAAATATAAAATTCTACATTGACTGTTTTTTTTCTTTCAGTACTTTAAAGATATTGCTTCACACTCTTATCACTTGCAGTATTTCTGGTGGCCAATCTGCAGTTATCCTTTTCCTAGTTTCTATATATAATGTCTCTTTCCTCTCTGGTGATTTTTGTTTTTCTCTTTATCACTTATTTTATAATATTTTATTATTATGTGACTTAGTTTAGTTTTATTCATTACTTGTGCTGGTTTTGTTATTATTTCTGTGTCTGTGAGTTTATAAGTTTCATAAACTCTGAAAAAAGTTTTTCAGTTACTCTTTTTTCTATCCTCCTTCCTCCCTCTTTTAGGTACACCATTAAGACATGGATTGGGCTGTTTGGTGTTGCCACACAGCTTACTGATTCTCTAAATTTTTTTTTTACTCTTTCTGTTTCATTGTAGTTAGTATATATTGCTATTTCCTCTACTTCACTAATATTTTCTTCTGCAGTGTCTAATCCCATTCACTGCATTTTTCATCTTGGACGTCTTTAGCAGTTTGAGTCTTTCAACAAGTATCACCATGTTTCTTTTTAGCTTTTGGACATATGGACTGTAGTATGTGCCACTTCTGGGTCAGTTTAAGTTAATTGATTTTTCTTTTCATTATGTACCTTTTCTTGCTGCTTTGTTGCAGTAGTCCAATTGGATACCATATATTGTGAATTCTACCTTGTTGTGTTGCCAGCTATCTTATTACTCCTATAAATATTTTTGAGCTTTTTTTCTGGGATACAGTAAGCTAATTAGAAAAAGAGTCTTGCTGTCAAGATTGGCTAGGTCATATCAGGGCAGCATTTTTCTAGGGCCAATTATTCTCTATTTCTGAGACAAGACTTTTTTGCTTCTGCTACCTAGAGTTCCATTGATTTCCATCAATTATCAGATTTTCTCATATGATTGGTAGGAACAGGTGATCTTCTCAGCCCTCTGTGAACCCAGGCACTTCTGGCCATTCCTTTTCTAATCATTCCTTCTCTGATTTTTGCTAGTTTTCTCATACACTTATGTTCATCAGTACTCTGCTGAAAATTCAAGGCATATCCTCCACAGATGTCTGGAGTTTTCTTTCTTTCCTACTTTTCTTTGCTACTCTGTTGTAGCGGCGCCATTTGATGAGGATGGTGTTGATGTTGATTGATTCCTTAGAAGTCTCTCACATGAGTGGCAATGGATTCAACATGACAAGACCTGAGGAGGCTGGGGAGGAGAAGAGGCATCTCTTCTCTCTCTCCTTCCTTCCATCAGTGTTCCACTTTTATTGAGAGTTATAACCAAAACATTGTAAGAATAATTAATCATAGGAGATAGCAAAGCAGTCATGGGGTGAGTCAGGGAAAAACATGAGCAACCGACAGCTTAACAAAGCATGTTCTCATGACCCTGGGATGACTTTGATTCTGTGTGTATGTGTGTGTGTGTGTGTGTGTGTGTGTGTGTGTGTGTTACTGGGGATTGAACCCAGGGGCATTCTGCCTCTGAGCTACACCCCCAGCCCTATTTTATTCTTTTTGTTTTGAAACAGGGTCTCACTAATTGCAGAGGACCTCACTAAGTTGCTGAGGCTGCCCATGAACCTGTGATCCTCTTGTCTTAGTCTCCCAAGTACTGGGATTACAAACATGTGCCACCACACCTGACTCAGCTTTGATTCTTACAGCAAGCCTGTGAGGGTTTGTCATTTACTCTCCAACTTATAGATAAGGGAACGAAACCTTGGAGAGGTAAAGTATTGCGGTAGCTCCGGCGGACGATCTGCTCTGGGGTTCCTGCCATGGAAGATCACTGCTCCCTGAAGCTCCATGACAAATAGTCTGTGGTTCCTGCCACAGACGGTCGCTGCACCAAGCAGTTTCCTGACAAATAGTCTATGGTTCCTGCCACAGATGGTCGCTGCCCAGACAGCTTCCTAAATTCCGAGTTTCCAGCCACGGAAGGTTGCTGCACCAGGCAGCTTCCTAACAATGGTCTCGCACGAAACAACACGAAGTCTGATATAGTAATTTGCAAAATAATTTACATTTAATAATTGGGGGATTGGGGAGGAGATAGAGATGGCAAATTCTCCTGGCCTTCTATAGCCAGGGCCTCATTTTTATAGGAAATTTAAAAGTTAATCAAATACAGAAATCAGCAATTATCACAGGTTACAGTAAGGATTAATCAAACAGAGATCAGCAATTATCTCAGGTTTCAGTAAAGATGGTTAACGAGGCAAATATGTGACAAGCTTAGGGGAAGGAGGGACTGACCATTACTGGGTGGAGATGACTTCAAAGATAGCACCTTAAAGATTACACCAGGTCCCTTGGAATGTGTCTGTTTGTGGACAGATCCCACCCAGCCAAATACCATGTATCCAAACTGGGCTGGTCCAAGATGATAATCTCAGTGTGCCTCTAAGATGGGCCTCAGCCCTCAACAGTAAAGGGACTTGTCCAAAATGTCTTAGTCTACAAAGGCAGGGCCAGGATGGATCCCATGTCCCCAGTACGCTGTGCTGCCCTTGTAGATCCCAGGAGGGGAAACAGCCACGTGGAGTAAGTGTTGGTATTATTTTTGTTTTTTAAACTATTTGGAGGGAGGGGGTGAGTCAGTGGGCTCTGAGGGTAATATTTCCAAGGTCCCAGGGCTAATGAACTTGGGAGCTTGGAGAGAGCCAGTGGACTCTGGAAGTGGTCTTCCTACTGCATCCTCTGCCCCGACTCACTTCAAAAATGGAGTGTCTTCTGTCTAATGCCTCCCAACAGACAGGAGAATTGGGCTTTTTGTCAGAGCTGTGGTGTTGTGAAATCCTGGGGGTAATAGGGAGTTACTGGATGCTCAGTGGCAGGGTATGGGGGAGAAGAAAGCGGGAAGCATGTGAAAACTAGGGGGAAGATTGTGGAAGCCGAGGGAGACGTGCACTACGGTGGGGGTTGCAGGTGCAGCCAGCTCTCCACCCCTCAACAATCTGCTGGCTCGTATGATTATCCCTGCTACTCCCCCTTCTTCTGAGTGAGAAAAGTGGGGAAATGAATTCATGAGACCATGAGTAGGTGAGGTGTTATGGAGACAACTTGCCAGGGTGGGCAGCACAGATGACTAGCAGGTGGGGAGGGAGGTGGTGGGAGGCGAATGTGCAGATCCCAGCCCTGAGAAACAGGGTGACGGAGGCTCATCCTGGGCTGCAGAGTTGCCACTGTAGTCATCTCTCAAAATTCAAAGGGAGAGAACAAAGAACCCACCAAGACGAAAAGTGCCCAAGACAGATTGCAAGAAGAGCATGAGGGACGGGAGAGGAGATGACCATCTTTTGGGAAACACAACATGCCACAGCAAGGAGGCCAGTGTGACTGGAATGGAATGGGAGGAGTGGAAAGAAGTGGGGTAGGAGAGGTGGTGGGGAATTCTGTCAAGCTGGAGCTGATAAACGATGGTGAGGGCTTTTTCTTTTATCCTAAATGAAATGGAAAGCTAATGACAAACTTCAAGAAAGGATGCAACATAATCGTGTGTGTGTGTGTGTGTGTGTGTGTGTGTGTGTGTGTGTGTGTGTTACTGGGGATTGAACCCAGGGGCATTCTACCTCCAAGCTACACCCCCAGCCCTATTTTATTTTTATTTTGAAACAGGGTCTCGCAAAGAGTCTCACTACTTGCTGAGGCTGTCCTCGAACCTGCGATCCTCCTGTCTCAGCCTCCCAAGTACTGGGATTATAAGCGTGCGCCACCACGCCTGGCATAATCTTACATTTTAATGAAGTTACTGGGGCTGCTGTGTGGAGAAGGATTGAAGGAGGCAAGGATGGAAGCAGGGTATCCAGAAAGAAAGCTACTGCAGTCATCCTGGCTCAAGGTGATCACGACATGGACCAGGAGAGTGGCTGTGAGATGGAAAGCAGTAGACAAGTGCAGATACATTTTGGGGGTAGAATCATCCAGTTCTGCTGATGGGATTGGTGGGGGATGGGAATGTTGAGGCAAAGGGTCATCTGAAGGATGATGGCTTCCAGGACTGTGTCTTGAGCACCTAGGTTCATGGTGGTGGAGAAAAAGTTTTCTGTGTGTGTATATGTATGGGCTAGAGCATGGTAGTGGGGATGAAGTTTTTGGAATTAGAAATTTAGTTTTTGAAAACTGAATCTGGAGATGTTTGTAAGACATCTAATCAGAGATTCTGAATAGACTATTGCATATATGACTGATACAGGGAAGAGGTCTGAGCTGAAGATATGCACTTAGGAGGGTCTTTCCCTAGTTGTGTCTGAAGGCTTTGAAGTTGGGCATATATGTCTCTGATTTTCCTATAGGAGCAGATCCCTTGGCTGATGGGAAGCTGGCAGCAGATTGGAAGGGGTGAGGTTGAACTAACCTTGCATTATAGAAATAAACTCTGTTTGACCATATATACATTATATACATTGCTAGGTTCAGTTGGCTAATATTTTCTTTAGAATTTTTGCATCTTTGTTCATGAGTGATATTCATTTATAAAGGGCTTTTGTACTATTTTATTATTGAATTTTGAGAGTTTTTTATTTGTATACATTTTCTCTGTCAAATACATGATTTCTGCCCATCTATGGCTGGTGTTTTCACTCTTTTATTTTATTTTATTGGTGCATTGCAATCATACATCTTGAAGGATTTCAGGGTGGTTGATCAGTCAATTAGCCCTCTCCCAATTCCCACCCACTGCCTTCCCCCTCCTTCCTTCCCGTTTTCAGCATAGTAGTTGACTTTGATATCTTTGTGTAAGTCCATCCTGTGCACCAGTTTTTTCTTTCTCCTTCCCTCCCATCTCCCTCAGTTAGTTCGCCTTCTTTGCTCATCTGAGGTTTTCTCTATCTGGAGTCTCTCCTGTGCGGGGTTGTGGCTCATCCTCTCGTGACTTCAGTACTGGGGTACTCCGGGGCGGGGCCAGGGGCTGGGGGTCTCCGGGGGTGGGGCCGAGGGCTCGCTTGCCCACGTCCTCAGCGCCTGGGGAGGGGTTTCCAGGGGTGGGGCCAAGGACTCGCCCTCTTCGTATCTCCAGCGTTGGGGGTTCTCCGGGAATGGGGCCAAGGGTTCACCCGCCCCACGTCCCCAGTGCCGGGAGGGGTGTGTGTCTTTGGGGGCGGGGCCAAGGGCTCACCTGCCTCGTGTCCCCAGCACCTGCAAGATCACAGAGATTTCTCTCCTACTTAAATTTTTTTTTCTGTGGTTCTGGGGATTGAACCCAGAGGCATTCTACTTCCAAGCTACACCCCCAGCCTTAATTTTTTTATTTGAAAATAGAACCTCACTAAATTTCTGAGAGCCTTGCTAAGTTGCTGAGAGTGGGCTTTAACCTGCAATCCTTCTGTCTCAGCCTACTGATCATTGGGATTACAGGTGTACACCACCATGCCAGCTAAGATTTTTTTTAAGAGACTAGAAATTTGTTTTGTGTGTGAAATCTAAATTTTAAGTATTTTTAAACAAAACATGTCTGTGGTCTTAAGAAAGATCCATGAGGTACCAGTATTAATATATGCCAATTCATGTTATGACAAAATTTAATTTTTGCCTGTATATTGTAACAAATTTTCTATTTTTCATCTGTAGAAGCAGCATTTTACAGATTGTTAAATTATAGGCAGTCAGTCTACATCACATATATTTTTGGCTCAATACAAAACCAAAGTTTAACCTTTTTTTTTGCGGTACTGGGGATTGAACCCAGAGGCATTCTACCTCTGAGCTACACCCCCAGCCCTATTTTTTATTCTTTATTTTGAAACAGGGTCTCACTAAGTTACAAAGGGCCTCACTACTTGCTGAGGCTGTCCTCGAACCTGCAATCCTCCTGTCTCAGCCTCCCAAGTACTGGGATTACAAGTGTGCTCCACCATGCCTGGCTAAATTTTACCTCTTAAATAACAGTGTTTAAGTAAACATCATAATATATTTAACATGAACCTTCAGATATGATTCATGCTAAATTTTAACATTTTGGAGATTACCAGCAGTTTCTTATACTGTTAACTAGATTGTACATAGGATTGACATTAGTTTTCCCTCCTATCTCTGTTTTTATAATTACAGAAAATCCAGAAATTGCAAAGCAAGCTTGTGTGTGTGTATGGTTCTGGGGATTGAACCCAGGAGCTTTCTACCTCTGAGCTACACCCCTAGCTGTATTTTTAAAATTTTTACTTGGAAACAGGGTCTTGCAAAGTTGCTGACTTCGAACCTGTGATCCTCCTGTCTCAGCCTCTCAAGTACTGAGATTATAGGCGTGTGCCACTCTGCCTGGTACAAAGCATGCAGCATAGAATTTTCTTCTATATTTGAACACACACACACACACACACACACACACACACACACACACATTGGGCTGTCCATGGAAGGATCAGAATGGTGGGCTGGCCTGTGCTGCCCTGGGGTTGCCCCATGTCATTTCTGGGATCCTCTGGGGAAATCACCAGAAATGTTGGGAACAAGGGCTGATCCAGCATCTCCAGACATGGAGATGTGCTTTCCTGAGGTCTGAGTCTTGGAAAGTTGGGAGAGCAAGCGATCATCATGTTCTCTCCAAGTGAGTTGGCTGGGACTGGCTCTGGAGTGCGTGTCTGGTTATCAGGGTTCTAAGTTCTGTTTGTTCCATTGTCAGGGAAGTGAGGTCACTTTCTGGGATCCCCTTACCTGAACCTCTTCCTCACACAATACCACTCCAAAGGGTCCTTGAGATGCTGACTGTTCTCTTCTCCTCATGGCACGTGCACAACTGGACACAGTTACACTGAAACACCCTACCCCACGATCCCCAGGCAGGCCTGGGTGTAGCCAGTGCCTGAGCTTTGGGGAGACAATGTTGGTTTTGTTACTAGGTAGGGGTCTGAGAAGATCCCCCAGGAGGGGGAAGGGGACCTCAACTCAGCCCTGGCAGGTTCTCCACTTACTTCACACAAAAGAATTTTAGGATAAACACTGAAAGGGAGAAGGAGTACAGGCGCTGTAGAGTGAGATACACTTTTTGGGTGGTGGGCTCTGCTTTATAAAGGAAACTTTTTTTTTTTTTGCGGTACTGGGGATTGAACCCAGGGGCGTTCTACCTCTGCGCTACACCCCCGGCCCTATTTTTTTTTATACTTTATTTTGAAACCGGGTCTCACGAAGTTGCGGAGGGCCTCACTAGGGAGAGAGAGAGAGAGAGAGAGAGAGAGAGAGAGAGAGAGAGACACGGGGGGGGGGGGAGAGAGAGAGAGAGAGAGAGAGAGAGAGTGAGAGCGAGCTGAGGCTGGCCGAACCCGGATCCTCCAGTCTCCGCTTCCCAAAGTGCTGGGATTACAAGCGGTGCACAACCATACCTGGCTAAAGGAAACTTTGTAAATAGTGAACACGAGAAGTATGAGGGGGTGATGTGCCTGGTGAGCTCAGTTCCCTTAACCATGGAGCACAGGACAGGTCACAGTGTTCTGGTTTTTTCAGGATTTCTAGGTTGATGTCTTTTAGTTAAAAGAATTTGGAATACATCCATATCACAAGTGTTTAACATTATTTCCCCTTGGTTTTATTTAGTCTTAAAAAATTGTGTAAACTAGCCATGTATAGCCGGGCGTGGTGGCGCACGTTTGTAATCTCAGTATTTGGGAGGCTGATGTTACAGTTTGGAGCGACACCGTGAATTCTTGTTCCTAGTTTAGAAAAAGTTAGCTAGAACTGCACTGTTGCAAGCTTAAGCAAAATTTATTATTACAGAGAGAAACGGGGGACAGAGTAATCAAAGCACTACGTCAGAGGCGATGCAGTGGAGTGTCTTGAAAGTAAGGCACTAATGCCTTTGAACATACACATCTTGTATAAGAATTAATTATCTCTTGTTTCTTATCCTGATTAACCAATAGTCTTCTTTTCCCACCAAAAGCAGGTGCAATCCTGTCAGTTATCTCTGCTGTGTTAGTCCTTCTTGTTAGCCCTCTTTGTTCATCATTACAGGGGCTGACATCACTGATCAAAATATGTTACTTGGTTAGCAAGGTCAGGGGGCTTCATGATGCTTGCTTTGTTCTCTGTTTTATTCTTAAAGTTAAAGCAAATATTGTCCATCTATGTCCTTGGTGAGTTCTCAGCATCTTATCTCTATCTGCTAGAAGTTACTACGTTGAAAACTTGCTTTGTAATAAAGAAGAGACAGGAATATACTCTTTTAAAGTATGGAGGATTTGGGGCTATAACTATTTTGTATTATTAGTAATCAATATTGGGTTAATATAGCTTGCTTTTTCATCTTTTAATATTAGTCTAAGCTGTTGTGAAAGTCTGTAGTTCTTTTCAGTTGCCTGTGTCTGTGCTTATAACATTCAGTGTTTAGCTGGGCTAACAGCCAACTTTTAGCTGACCAAGGTCAATCTGGGCTGCAGCTCTCAGCTGACAACTTAGAGACAGAGAAAAGGATTTTTATTGTTCTGCCTGAGTATGAGAGCGTGTTCTATTAGCAACTGATACCTAATGCGGGCCCAATCCCCATCAGCCAAGACGGGAGGGTCCGGGTTCCCTGCCGGCCTCAGCTACTTAGTGAGGCCCTCGGCAACTTAATGAGACCCTGTTTCAAAATAAAGAGCAAACAAACAAACAAACAAACAAAAAAAAATTTAGGGCTGGGGGTGTAGCTTGGTGGTAGAATGCCCCTGGGTTCAATCCCCAGTACTGGAAAACAACAAAACAACAACAACATTAGCAATGTATGTAGGCATGAATAATCTAGACTCACAATACTCTTAAGATTCATGGACCTTTTTCTAGCAAGTCCAAGCCTTCTGCTCCGAGGGAGGGAGAGGGACCTTTTTTAGAAGAAAGATATTTTACTGATATGTAAACTGGAAGGTTGGGGATGGTTCCTTTTCTCCTTTAAATAGGGACCCAAATTTATCTACCAAGGAGTAGGGAATGGACAAACAAGGACCTTAAAAAAAAAACAACAAGGAGAACTCGTTCAGCCAGAAGCAGATTTGAAGCCGAATCCTCAGTATTTGGAGTCGCGGAGGCGGGCGCACTGCATGCTGGGACTTGTAGTCCCTTCCGGGGTGGCGCAGTGCGCTTGCGTGGAGGCGCGGCCGCTCTCCCAGACGCATGCGCGCGGCGGCGGCGCCAGGACCGATTGCACCCGGGCTGGCGGCCGCGGCGTCCTCAGGCAGCTAGGCATGGCGATGCCCATGGCGGCCATGGGGCCCTCTGCTCTGGGCCCGAGCGGCCCCGGCGCCATGGCCTCCTGGTGCTCCGTGAGCAGCGGCCCATCGCGCTACGTGGTCGGGATGCAGGAGCTGTTCCGGGGACACAGCAAGACGCGCGAGTTTCCGGCGCATAGTGCCAAGGTGCACTCGGTGGCCTGGAGCTGCGACGGGCGTCGCCTAGCCTCGGGATCCTTCGACAAGACGGGCAGCGTCTTCGTGTTGGAGAAGGACCGGCTGGTGAGCTAGTGGGGCCAGGCCTTGGCCAGCGGAGGGGCTGCGGCGGAGAGGGGTGCGGTGAGGGGGAAGAACGGGGCGGAGGAGGAGGAGAAAGGAGCCTGGAGACGACGAAGGGAGTGTGGTGGGGAGAAGGAGGAATTGGGGTCACGAGGAGTGTGGACGGGCTGGTCTGTGAGGGGTGAGGATGGGGGATGAGGAGAGGAAGCCGTGTTGGGGGGCAAGTGGGTGTGTCTGTAGGAGCGTGGTGGTAAGGTGTGCTGGTGGGGAGACGGTGAAGACTGGTGAGGGTCCAGGGGAGTGGTGGGAAGGGATCTGGTGGGGAGTGGCTAGGGACTGTTGGATGAAGGAGCCCCTCCGGTGGTGAGGCGACCCTCTTTGAAAGTGATAGAGCGTCCTTTGGGAATGGGCAGGTGGATTGGGGTGTTGGTGGTAGAGTAAGAGTAGAAAACCAGAAAGAAGGAAGGAGGCCAGAAAGGGCAAAAGAGTAAGAGCATTGATGTGGAAGCTCCGAACAGTTCAGAGTGGCAAAGGAGGAGGGAGGATATTGAAGAGAGTTTTGAAAAAAGGACTTGGAAGGACTGGGTTCTTTTGAATTATCCAGATCTTTGTTGATCCCAAGTTACCTTGGCTTGAATAAGGTTAAGTTGCATGTGGAGGCAGGGGCATCTATGTGAAGTGACATTTGGATTCTGTCCTGTCAGGTCAAAGAAAACAACTATCGAGGACATGGGGATAGTGTGGACCAGCTTTGTTGGCACCCAAGTAATCCTGACCTCTTCGTCACTGCATCTGGGGATAAAACCATTCGTATCTGGGATGTGAGGACTACAAAATGCATTGCTACTGTGAACACTAAAGGTGACTATTGAGAGAGAGGGTGACAGGAATATAAGCTACTAGTATTCATTCAACAACCATTTACTGAATATGTTCTTTTGCGTTCTGCTGGGATATCCTGAGCTGAATAAGACAGTCCCCACCTCCTAGGACCTCATCATTTAATGTGGGGAGAGAAACATAAGCATAAAAATAATATAATATGACATGGTTCATTTTATAATAGGGATAGATATCCCAATGGAAATATATGTCTACCTGGGGGAGATAAGGAAGGCCTCGTAGAATTTGAGCACTCTTATTGAGTAGCCATAATAATTTAGTGGTCAGAGTGTAGTGGGTGAGGAGCGGGAGAAGAAGTTCTAGGAGGGAACAGCCTGTGCAAAGGCATGGAGAATTCGGGAAATTCTCATAGAATTAGTTTAGAATGGCTGAAGTTTAGAGTGGCTGAAGCTTGGATGGTCTTGGTGGTCTAGAAGAAAACCAGAAAGTTAGCCTGGTGTGGTGGCGCACACTTGTAATCCTAGTACTTGGGAGGCTGAGACAGGAGGATCGCAGGTTCACGGCCAGCCTCAGCTACTTAGTGAGGACCTCTGCAACTTAGTGAGACCCTGTTTCAAAATAAAAAGAATCAAATAGGGCTGGGGTGTAGCTCGGAGGTAGAATGCCCCTGGGTTCAATCCCTAGTACCACAAAAAAAAAAAAAAAGAAAGAAAGAAAACCAGAAAGTTATGCAGTATATTTATAGGCTATATTCTTATCAGGTACTCTCTTGTAAATCTTGAGGCCATTTATCATAATTGACTCTAAGGTGTTGATTATAAGATGCATCAATATTTTATGTGCCATTAGGAAAGAAAGTTGTCAGATAATCATGATACACCCAAGATTTTGAGAAGACTCCTGTTTATAACATCATAAGATTCACCATAACGCCAGGCGTGGTGGTGCATGCTTGTAATCCCAGTTCTTGGGAGGTGGAGACCGGAGGATCCGGGTTTGCAGCCAGCCTCAGCTACTTAGTGAGGCCCTCTGCAACTTCGTGAGACCTGGTTTCAAAATAAAGTATAAAAAATAGGACTGGGGGTGTAGCTTGGAGGTAGAATGCCCCTGGGTTCCATCCCCGGTACCGCAAAAAAAAAGAAAAAAGATTTACCATAACTATTAAAATGAAAAAAGTTGCATTTTAGAATTGATAAAGTTGACATTTTTAATTTATGTGGTCAGTGTGGACTATGGGACTTTGTTGACAAGACTTGTACCTGACGGTAGAATGGTATAGTGTGTTCCCCAAGTATATAACTGGTAAGGCATGAGTCATATAGGTGGTACATGGATGAACAGTAAAAACCTATTGTGTGCTAGGTGTGTGGTGCACGCCTGTAATCCTAGTACTTGGGAGGCTGAGACAGGAGGATCACAGATTTGAGGCTATCCTCAGCAACTTATCAATGCCCTGTTTCAAAAAATAAAAAAGGGCTGGGACTCAGAGGTAGAATGCCTCTGGGTTCAGCCTTCAGTACCAACCAACCAACCAAACAAACAAACCTGTTATGTATATATTTTCATGCCTACTAAAAGAATTAGCTCATAGAATTTATTGCTCAATTGAAACTGAATTTAAGTAATTTTTTAAAATCTATTTTAAGAAAAATCTTGAATAAAGCTGAGTGTAGTGGCGCACACTTGTAATTTCAGTACTTGTGAGACTGAGACAGGAAGATCACAGGTTGCAGCCAGCCTCAGCAACCTAGAGGTCCTCCGCAACTTAGACCCTGTTTCCAAATAAAAAGATAAAAAATAAGGCTAGGGGTGTAGCTCAGAGGTAGAATGCCCCTGGGTTCTATCCCTAATACCACCAGAAAAAAAAATATTGAGTAAAGAAAAGTATAACTGTTACATGGGTAGGACAGAAATTGTGAAGTGATATGCAAATGAAGTTTGAGAAATGCTGGTATTAGAATAAGGGTCAATCTGGTGTCAATCTGGCTTTGGTGTCAAATCTGGGCTTAAATCTTGGCTCTGTGACTTCATAACTTTGACATTTTGGTTCTTCTTATTATTGTCTATTCTTCATCTGTGCATGTAAAGTGTACCGTAGAGAAATGTTGTGAGGACCAAAGGGGGAAATTTATAGATGAATGTGTTGGACTCAGAGTCGATACTTCATGAGTGCTAGTTCCCTTGCACTGACTAGGACTTCAACAAATGAGCTCTGTAGATAGCTCTGGTCTTCTTTCTAGGATAGAAAAATAAACTTCTGGAGGATTATGGGCAGATTATCATGCTGATTATTATTATCTGGCTTCCCAGGGGAGAACATTAATATCTGCTGGAGTCCCGATGGACAGACCATTGCTGTAGGCAACAAGGATGATGTGGTGACCTTTATTGATGCCAAGACACACCGTTCCAAAGCAGAGGAGCAGTTCAAGTTTGAGGTCAACGAAATCTCTTGGAACAATGACAATAACATGTTCTTCTTGACAAATGGCAATGGTTGTATCAACATCCTCAGGTGAGGGGTTCTAGCTTGGGGGCCGTCATTATCTTTTTTTTTTTTTTCCCATTCATTACTGGGGATTGAACCCAGGGGAGATTTACCATTAGACTCACATCCCCAGCCCTTTTTAAAATTTTGAGTCAGGATCTTGCTAGGTTGCTGAGGCTGGCTTCAAACTTATGATCCTTCTGCCTCAGCCTTCTGAGTAGCTGGGATTACAGGCGTGTGCCACTGCTCCTGGCTGTCATATCTTAGTGCTGGGTGCTATGGCAGACACAGAGATGAATTAGCTGTTGAGTCTGTCCTCAAAAGGCAAATAGTAATAAACAATTCTAGCTTTTTTTTCTTAAGGCAAAACAATAGAAATCTCTTTAAATAGATCCTTTATTATATCCACAGGCAATAAAATCCCAGAGCTACTCTTCTGCACGTAAATACAAACCCTGCTAAATATTTGATAGTGTCAAGCTATGTGCCTCAAGCATGGCTTTGAGGCCAGTGACCTTAGTTTCTATCTTCCTATCTGTCTGGGTCAGGGCCTGGCCCTGCTGGGCATGCAGTTCCACTTTCTTTTTTTTTTTTTTGGTATTGGGGATTGAAGCCAGGGGCATTCTTCTGAGCTATACCCCCAGACTTATTTAATTTTTTATTTTGAAACTGTCTCACTAAGTTGCAGAGGGCCTCGCTAAGTTGCTGAGGCTGACCGCAAACCTGCGATCCTCCTGTCTCAGCCTCCCAAGTACTGGGATTACAAGTATGCACCACCTCGCCCGGCTCAGTTCTACTATTTCTGTCCTCAATTCCAACAGCTTCCTTTCGTTCAATGAAAACAATTTTTTTTTTTTTTTGCTATACCGGGCATTGAACCTAGGGCCATTCTACCTCTGGACTACACCCCCAAGCCCTATTTTTTATTCTTTATTTTTGAAACAGGGTCTCACTAAGTTGCGGAGGACCTCACTAAGTAGCTGAGGCTAGTCTTGAACCTGGATCCTCTGGTCTCAGCCTCCCAAGTACTGGGATTACAAGCGTGCACCACCACACCTGACTGAAACAATTCTTTTACTCTCCTCTTTTCTAGATTGAAGTCTAATTTGGTATCTGTTCAGACTCTGATTACTCCATCAGTTACTTGTTTTAACTGATGTAGTTCAAGTTTTATTTTCTCATTTTCTGCTCTGAGGGCTGAAAATTCACTCTTCCATAAAATAATTATGTCTTTTTTCACATTAGCAATCTTAAGACATTATTTGCTGAGGAGTGATCTGCTGCATCTTGGTGACCATGTCTTTGTAGAGCATATCCATGCTGGCCTCCATGATCTTGACCAATTCAGACACAATGATTTCTGCTTGTTGAGTAGTAAAACCATTTTCTTCCTGTAGGCACACTAAGGCATGGGTGTCAAAGTAGAGCTTCCTATTCCCAGCAGAGGTGAAATCTCCCCTTTTGTGCTCCAGCTGCAGACACCCTGCAGACAGGCTTAGCTCTCTCATGGGGGAGGTTGCGGAACAGCTGGCACGAGTGCTCCCAGTCAGCCAGCTGCCTCTGTGGGGCGGTGTTGGCTAGATGCGGGAAGGGCACAAGCAGGAGCAAAAATTCTAACTTCTATAAGGTACACTTGAGCCAGGCACTTTATATTTGCTGAGTTCTTACAGAAATTCCAGGGGATTGATGGTATGCTTCCTAGTTGACTGATGATCTGAGCTCAGTTCAAAGTCAGTTAGTGGGCACCAGAACTGCATACACTTCGAATCGTGTTTAATTTGTGCCCTTAAAGTTTCAACTTAAATATCACTTTCCCTCTAGTGAAGCCATCTCAATTCCCAAGGTTGGGGGGGCGGTTAGAAGTTTATTTTCTGTACTTTCTGTAGGAGGCATTTCTCATTCTGTATTGTAATTGCGTGTTTCCTTGTCTGTGTCTCCCGATACCCTGTAAATTCCATGATGGTACGGACTGTGTTTGCCTTGTTTACTTTTGAATCACTATTGTCTAGCCTAGTACCTGTTGTAATATTAGGATCTCAGTAAATATTTGTTCTCTAAATGAATGAAATTGTGCAATTGAAATTCAGGTCTGTTTGATTCTATTCTTATTACGGTCCAGGTGAGCAATGCAAGGCAGAGTGAGATAGATTCTGTGATAGAGAGGACAGAAGTTTGCTGTGGAATCCCAAGGAAAGAACATATGTTGACTGTGAGGTTAAAAGAGGCATCTTCTGAGCTTGATCTTGAAAAGTGAGTAGAAATTTTTAAGAATCAGCAAAAGGGAAGCGCTCAACTGACAAAGCAGGTGTGAATGAACATGACTTATTTGGAGAATAGTTAGGTCAGTGTTGTTGAGGAGTGGTGACAGATGGGGTATATGAAGAGAAGACATGACCAAGGGAAGATAAAGTGGAAATATAACTTGGGACCAGATTATAAGAGGCCTTAATTTTATGCCTTCTAACTTAGATTTTATTTTGTGGGCATTGGGGATTCTTATAAACCCTTTTTATCTTTTTTATTGTAAAACACAGATATTGAAAATTGCATATGACAAGTGTATAAGCTTAATGAACTATCATATGCTTAACACCTATGTAACTCCACCCAGGTCGAGAAATAGTACTTCCCTGCCACCTCAGAAGTCCATCCATGTGTTTTGTCCTAACCACAGCTCCTTCCCTCAAAAGTAAACACTTTTGACTTTATGGTGTTTCTTTATAGTTTAATCTACCAAAAGTACACCCCTAGATTCTCTAGTTTCTCTCATTTAAAGAAATTTGATATGTCTTTTGACTCTGTTAATCTATAGGGTCCTTCTCTATGCCTTTTTTCCCCTGACAACTTAGCTGTTGACAAACAAGACTTATTAGCTTCTGGAGAGACCTACTAACCCAGTCTAGATTCTGCTGGTTCCATATGCTTATTCATTAATATACTTTTATACATCCTTTCATCTACTATTTGGTTACCCACTAATATAATTCATTTAGGAATGGCAGGATAAATTCTTGATTTTTTCTGTTTGTTATCGGATAATGGATGAGTTCCTTATTACTTCCAAAGATGACCAGCTAGTTTAAAAAAAATCATTATTGACTTGTGTTTAAACATAGTTTGATGTGTTTATAATTATTATCCTTATGAAAGCTTAAATGATCCATTTTTGGCCAATGAGAGTCTCTTCGGGTTGATTTCTGAGTTCTTTTTTGACATATTCCTAATAGTCTTCTGTTTCTTGCTCTCTGATAGAATGAGATGTTCTAGGTTCATCTTGTATGCTTCCTGCTGTAGACCTTTAATCAGAAAATCCTCTAAGCAGCCCTCAATTCTTTTATAGGAAAATGATATTGAAGCTAGGAATGTCCGTTGCTACGGGATGGTCATTGTTTCTAGGCCTTTCTAGTGGACAGAACTAGGAAATATATATACTTAAAGATAAAATACCTTGTGAATTCATGCTGCTAACTTCCAATGAAAATTTAGGTCTTTCAGGCTTTTACTAAACTTTTTCTATATTACAAGCATCTCTCTTTCCAAACTGACTATTTTGGTTGTCAAGGGCACAGGAGAATATAGAATTAGTATATACCATTGTTACTTTTTGCCTTATTCGATGTTAAACATACAGAGTCTTAGTTATTACTGCTACCACTACCATCAGTGTGGTTACTTAAAACAGTAAAAAAAATTGCACTTTTTGCATATGCTTTCCCTATTCTTCCCTCATTAAAAAAATAATACTATATATTGTTAGAGGATGCAGATATGACATGTTATACCCTTTTTGCCCATATGTAGTTTCTATATGTATAGAACTTGTATATTTAATTTATCAATAGCTCTTACACTCATAAGTCTTTAGTCGTTTTGGTTTTCGAAGAGCTTTCTCAAGCTGGGTATGGTGGCCCTTGCTTGTAGTCTCATCTGTGAGGGAGGTTGAAGCAGGAGGATTGCTTGAGCCTATAAGTTCAAGGCCAACCTGGGCAGTATACCAAGACCCTGTCTCAAAAATGATGAAAAGTTTTCTCCAGTTAAGATTATTCCAGAAGGGTTCATGGGAACTGGAATTCTTATCATGACTTACTTATGTGCTTATAAAACTTAATTGTGTGTACTCGTATTCTTTATATTTCTTTTTTTTTGCGGTACTGGGGATTGAACCCAGGGGCATTCTACCTCCGAGCTACATCCCAACCCTCCTTTTTATTCTTTATTTTGAAACAGGGTCTCACTAAGTTGTGGAGGGCCTCACTAAGTAGCTGAGGCTGGCCGCAAACCTGGATCTTCCGGTCTCAGCCTCCCAAGTACTGGGATTACAAGCATGAGCCACCATGCCTGGCTCTTTTTATATTTCATAGTCAGTTTTGCTGGTTGTAAAAATTCTTGACTCATATGATTGTTTGTGCATCCTAAATATGCTTCTCCGTTTTCTTTTTCTTTTTTTTTTGGTGCTGGGGATTGAACCCAGTGGTATTCTACCTCTAAGCTACACCCCAACCGTATTTTATTTTTTATTTGGAAACAGGGTTTCCCCAAGTTGCTGACAGCTTCACTAAGTTGCTGAGGCTGGCTTTGAGCCTGCGATCCTTCTGTTTCAACCTCCCAAGTACTGGGATTACAAGCTTGATCCACCATGCCTGGCTCCGTTTTCTTTTTATTTTGTGGTATGGGGGATGGAACCCAGGGGCATTCTACCTCCAAGCTACACCCCCAGCCCTATTTTTTGTTTTTATTTTGAAACAGGGTCTCACTAGGTTGAGTCTACTTGCTGAGGCTGTCCTTGAGCCTGTGATCCTCCTGTCTCAACCTCCCACGTATTGGGATTACAAGTGTGCGCCATCACGCCCTGCTAGCGTTTTTTTTTTTTTTGACATAGAATGTTTCTGTCAAAGAATCTGGTGATAATCTAATTTTTTTGAAGTCCAATAATTTTACTAGTCTTTGTCTAGGTATTAGATAGTCTGGGTTCATATTCTCAGGTATGTGTTGTGTTCTTTCAATATATGGCTTGAAGTCTTTATTTCAGGAAAGTTTCTTGAATTACAGTTTTTGGTATTATTGCCTTATTTTTTCCTTCTTCAGTGTCTCCTATTACTGTCTTAGCACCACAGTTTTCTTCTGCAGACTGATTACTGTCTGTCTTATTTCTCAGTTACCCAGAACTGAAGCCTGTGCAGTCCATCAACGCCCATCCTTCTAATTGCATCTGTATCAAGTTTGACCCCATGGGGAAGTACTTTGCTACAGGAAGTGCAGATGCTTTGGTCAGCCTTTGGGATGTGGATGAGTTAGTGTGTGTGCGGTGCTTTTCCAGGTAAGCGACTCAGCCAGCACTTTCCTTGTTGGGTAAATTAATTTTATTTCATACTGGGTAAAACCACTCTTTTTTTTTTTTTGGTGGTACTGGGGATTGAACCCAGGGGCATTGTACCTCCGGGCTACACCCCCAGCCCTATTTTTTATTCTTTATTTTGAATTAGGGTCTCATTAAGTTGCAGAAGACCTCACTAAGTAGCTGAGGCTGGCCGCAAACCCGGATCCTCTGGTCTCAGCTTCCCAAGTACTGGGATTACAAGCGTGTGCCACCACGCCTGGCTCTTTTTGGGTAATTCTAATGTCTCTGTTTATCCTCTGTTTTAGACTGGATTGGCCTGTGAGGACCCTGAGTTTTAGCCACGATGGGAAAATGCTGGCATCAGCATCGGAGGATCACTTTATTGACATAGCTGAAGTAGAGACAGGTAATGAGACTCTCTTCTGTCTTTCATCCCTGGATCAGGCTTTCTCTTGTCATGTGTTTTCAACTTTGCACATCTTTACCAACATTATCATAAATGAACTTGTCTACTTAAGACAAGCTTGTTTATGTTATGACTGTTGCTGCAAGTTGATGAGGGAGCAGTGTTAGAAAAGAAAGCAGGTCTGACGGAAATTATTTAGGAAAATATTTTTCATTTTCTTAGATTTTTTTTGGTACTGGAGATTGAACCCCAGAGGCATTCTGCCTCTGAGCTACACCCCCAGCCTTTTTTAATATTTTGTTTTGAAACAGGGTCTCCCTAGGTTGCTGAGAGTCGTGTTAAGTTGCTGAGGCTGGTCTTGAACCTGCGATCCTCCTGTCTCAGACTCCCAAGTCCTGGGATCTACAGGCATGTGCTACCAAGCTTGGATTTTTATTAACTTTTAATTCTTCTGTTAAAAAGAAAAGTTTTAAGTATAGAGAAAGAAAAAAACATTATCTATCATCTAAATAAAACCTTTTTTTATAAACATTGTGGTATGTTTTTGTCTTCTGCTTATATATAAACTTGAAAAACCTCTTTAAAAAATTGTATATTAAAAATTTTATTGGTGCATTTTAATTTTATGTAATAGTGAGATTCATAGTGATACATTCATATATGCTTATATGTCTATTTAGTTCAATTGCCCATTTATTGACTGGGTTATTTGGGTTTTTGGTGTTACATTTTTTGAACTCTTTTATATCCTGGACTAATCCTCTGTGAGAGGAGTAGCTGGCAAAGATTTTTCTTCCATTCTGTAGGCTTTCCACATGCTTATTTGTTTCCTTTGCTGTTCAGAAGCTTTTTAACTTGGTGGAAACAAAACTATTTTAAAAAATAAGCAATTGAAAAGCTTTTGTTTTAAACAAATTGAAAATAGAGAAATGAGAAGAGTATTCATTGTATAAAAGAATTTCCTTAGCTGGGTGTGGTGGCGCACGCTTGTAATCCCAGTACTTGGGAGGTGGAGACTGGAGGATCTGGGTTCGTGGCCAGCCTCAGCTAATTAGTGAGGCTTCCACAACTTTGTGAGACCCGGTTTCAAAATACAGGATAAAAAATAGGGCCGGGGGTGTAGCTCAGAGGTAGAATGCCCCTGGGTTCAATCCCCGGTACTGCAAAAAAAAAAAAAAGAGAATTTCCTTAGATTTATTTATTTTTTTTTTATTTATTTTTATTTTTTGTGGTGCTGTGGATTGAACCCAGGGGCAGTCTACCTTCAAGCTATATCCCCAGCCCTATTTTATTTTTTATTTTGAAACAGGGCCTGGCTAAGTTGCTGAGAGCCTTGTTGAGTAGCTGAGGCTGGCTTCAAACCTGTGATCCTCCTGTCTCAGCCTCTCAAGTACTGGGATTACAGGTGTGTGCCACCACACGAGGTGCAGATTTATTTTTTTAAATCTTTTTTTCTTCTTTTTTTGTGGTGCTGGGGATTGAACCCAGGGGCATTCTACTTCCGAGCTATACCCCCAATCCTATTTTATTTGTTACTTTGAAACAGGGTCTCGCTAAATTGCTGAGGTTGGCCTTGAAGTTGTGATCCTCTTGTCTCAGCTTCCCAAGTACTGGGATTACAGGCATGTGCCACCACGTCTGGCTCAGATTTATTTTGTTTATTTATTTTTGGTTCTGGGGACTGAGCCCAGGGGTGATCTACTTCTGAGCTACATCTCCAGCCCCATTTTATTTTTTGTTTTTTTGTAACAGGATCTCTCTAGGTTGCTGAGGCTATCTTCAAACCTGCAATCCTCCTGTCTCAGCCTCCCAAGTACTGGAATTACAGGTGTGTGCCACCATGCCCAGCCTCAGAGAGATCTCTTTTTTGTGTGTGTGGTACTGAGGATTGAACTCAGGGGTGTTCTGTCTCCAAGCTACACCTCTAACCCAATTTTATTTTTTATTTTGAAAGAGGATCTTTAAGTTGCTGAGGCTGATCTTGAAACTGCGATCCTTCCGTCTCAGCTTCCCAAGTACTGGGATTACAAGTGCACGCCACCACACCTGGCTCAGATTTATTTTTTAATGTAGCTTTATTGCTTTTGTTATAGCCAGGCTCGGTGGTGTGTGCCTATGATCCCCAGCTACTCAGCTGACTGAAGCAGAAGGATCATGAGTTCAAGGCCAGCCTCAGCAATTTAGTGAAGACTGTGTCTCAAAAAAGAAAAAAAAAGAATCCAAACTACATAGAAAACTTCCAAGAAGAAAGTAAAAAACTTGAAATTCTACTATTTAAGGAATGATTGTGTTAATAAAATTGTGGTGAATAATGCCCAGCCATCATGCCATGCCTTTATGTAATCCTATGTTCCTGTGATGCAGTGGTACTTTCCCGCCACCTGCTCTGTAACCTGCTTTTCTTCCCAGCAGTATTTTACAGCTGCTTTTCATGGCAGTGGCTCCCAAGCTTACCTTGGTTACTCATTTTTTTTTGGTGGTACTGGGCATTGAGCCCAGGGTGCGATCTACCTTTGTGCTACATCCTCCAGCCCTGTTTTATTTTTTATTTTGAAACAGGGTATCATAGAGTTGCTGAGGACCTTGCTAAGTTGCTGAGGCTGGCCTCAAACCTGCAATCCTCCTGTTTCAGCCTTCCAACTACTGGGATTCTAGGCTTGTGCCAACAAGCCCAGTTCCTCTGTCATGCTTTTTTTTTTTTTTTGGTGGTGGTACTGGGGATTGAATCCAGGGGCTTCCTACCTCCAAGCTACACCCCCCAGCCCTGTTTTATATTTTATTTTGAAACAGAGTCTCACTGGGTTGCTGAGAGTCTTCACTATGTTTCTGAGGCTATTCTTGAACCTGTGATCCTCTTGTATCAGCCTCCCAGGTACTAGGATTACAGGTGTGTGACACCATGCCCAGCTCCTCGGTTACTTTTAGTGGGATTTAGAACTCCACTGAGTATACCAGAATATGCTTAACTATTCCCAATTATTAGGTGGCTTCCAAAATTTATGGTGCTATGATGCGTATCTATTAAATACTTCATTTTACAATGTGATCATCCTTTTGGGTAAACCATTGAAGTGGGATTGCTGAATTTAAGCTGTCCACATTTTGTGGTTGACCAAATCACTTTGCAGAAAGGTTATTTCAGTGTTTGCTCTTAGCAGCAGTGCATACATTTGTATGTTTTCCCCATGTCATCTCTGTGCAAGTTTCTTTTCATTGTCGACCTTACCTAGTACATGTAAAACATAATTCAATTTACATTCAACCTTTCAGGAATATATTTAATATGGCTGTTACTTTTTTAAATACTTTAGCAAATATTTTTAATATATACTTTTTCTCTATAACCAAGGTTAATAATTAAAAGCAAGGTGATTATCAAAGCAACCACAATTATGTCATTTATAGAATCATTTTATGCATAAATGAGAAAGTCTAAATTTTCCATAGGAGGGGGATAATTAAGTTGATATACCCACATTACAGTGTGCTAAGAGAAAGAGCAAGCTCTGTATGTGTTCAAATGGCAGATCCGCAAAGCAAGTAACCAGTCCATGCGTAGGATGTGTCCTATTTAGGTAAAGAAACTAAAGCTTAATTTTAGAAAAACTTTTGGAAACTGTTGTATCCGGTGTACAAGATTGAGAGAAGGTGTGTGGTAAGGAAAAGGGATAATGTTTAACTTAAATTTTTGATTTAATAGTACTAAATTAAAAATTAAGTCCCTCAGTCCCTTATGCACATTTCAAGGACACGGCAGCTGCATGTGGCTCAGGGCTACTTTACTGGACAGTGGAGGATAGGATGCTTCCATTGCAGATATTTCTGTTGTATAGCACTGCTCTATGCTCTGTCTCCTTGTACTGTTTGAATTTTATTACGTGACATATCTCCATGTATTAGTTTGTAAGTTAAGAGTAATAATGTGCTTCTTATAGAATATTTGGAAAGTGCTGAAACTAAAGAGATTAATAAGTCATCTATGGGTCCATAACATTTTTGCATATTTCCATCTAGTCTGTTTTTCCCCTTGTGTGTGTTTTGTGTATTATTGGAGTAAGTAACATATATTAGGTACAATTTTATATCCTATATATTTTCAGTGGTTAAATTTAAAACAAGATTTTTTTTGGTGATATGAGAGATTAAACCCAAGGGCATTGTACCTCCAGACCACACCTCTAGCCCTTTTTGTTTTGTTTTGAAACAGGGTCTTGCTAGATTGCAGAGAGTCTCACTAAGTTGCTAAGGCTAGTCTTGAACCTGCGATCCTCCTTTCTCAGTCAGGTGTGCGCCACCATGCCCAGCTAAGTTAAGAATTTTAATTGTATTCCTGATAACATATAAAGCAGAACTAATTTTAATCAAGTTCAGTTATTTTAGTTTTTCAGACACCATACATATTGTATCCATCTGTTTAAACCTTTTGTTTTTGTGGTACTGGGGATTAAACCCAAGGGCACTCTACCTTGAACTACACCCCCAGCCCTTTTTATTTTTTGTTTTCAAACAGCGTCTCACTAGATTGCTGAGAGTCTCACTACTTGCTGAGGTTGTCCTCGAACTTGTGATCTTCCTGTCTCAGCCTCCCAAGTACTGAGATTACAAGTGTGTGCCATCACACCCCGCTTTGTTTAAACTTTGATGATCTGGAATGGTAATAGCAGTCTCACACAGTCAGAACCAGATGTATCATTCAGCGAATTCCCTCCCCCCCTCCCTTCTTCCCTTTTTTCCTTCCCAGGGGCATTCTACCACTGAGCTATACTCCCAGCCTTATTTTATTTTGAAATAGGGTCTAGGTTGTGGAGAGCCTTGCTAAGTTGCGGAGGCTGGCTGCAAACCTGTGATCCTCCTGTCTCAGCCTCTCAAGTAATGGAATTACAAGTTTTTAATAAAAAAGTTTTAAATAAAAAAGTTTTTAATAAATTATCAAGATGTTAAGTTTATAAAGCTGCATTGCTATTTGGGAAGCATTTTAGAAAGTCTCTTCATGTCTACTTTGGTTTTCTTAAACTATTAATTTCTTTATCTTAACCAGTTCTATAACGGATGACATATGGAATTAAAGGCCTAAAGGGAAGTGAAAGAGGTGTAGTAGCTTCAGAAACCATTCTTTTTTTTTCCCCCATGGTACTGGGGATTGAACCCAGGGGCATTCTACCTCTGAGCTCCACCCCAGCCATATTTTATTTTTTATTTAGAAACAGGGTCTTGCTAGGTTGATGAGAGTCTCACTACTTTCTGAGGTTGTCCTCAAACCTGTGATCCTCCTGTCTTGGCCTCCCAAGTACTGGAATTACTGGTGTGCACCATCATGCCTGGCCAGAAACCATTCTTCATGTTCATGTAACTCAGAAATTTGCTCAGGCATATAGCTTTAGGGCCTAGTATCATAAAGAGTAGTTTCTGTTAGGAAAACTGGGAACTGTCCTTGAAATAAAATTACTTAAAAATAATTTATATAGCCAGGTGTGGTGGCGCACGCTTGTAATCCCAGTACTTTGGGAGGTGGAGACTGAAGGATCCGGGTTCGCGGCTAGCCTCAGCTCTCTCTCTCTCTCTCCCTCTCTCTCTCCCTCTCTCTCTCTCTCTCTCTCTCTCTCTACCTAGTGAGGCCCTTCGCAACTTCGTGAGACCCGGTTTCAAAATAAAGCATAAAAAAATAGGGCCGGGGGTGTAGCACGGAGGTAGAACGCCCCTGGGTTCAATCCCTGGCACCGCAAAAAAATAAATTTATGTATATGTATATACATATATATATTCATGCACATATGTGTATGAATATAAATATATGTATATATATATTTTGTGGTACTGGGGATTGAACCCAGGGGCTTTTTACTTCTGAGTTATATCCCCCAGCCCTATTTTTTTTTAAATTTTTATTGTGAAACAGGGTCTTGCTAGGTTGATGAGAGTCTCATTATTTGCTGAGGCTGTCCTTGAACCTATGATCCTCCTGTGTCAGCCTCCCAAGTACTGGGATTACAGGTGTGTGCCACCACACCCGGCTAAATATGTATATTTTAATTGCTTTGAGATATAATTTGTGTACCATATAGTTGGCCTATTTGAAATATACAATTCAAAGTATCTTGCATCTTTACATTAGCACCACGCTGTAGGCATTTTACTACATTAATATTAACTTTAAGATTGGAAAAGTGTTAAAGCAGAATTAAAGAATAACAGTTTGGGGAAAATCATGCATAATTTCGACAAATAAGAAAAGGAAAACTTTGGGGAAAAATCTATTTGTAAGGCTTATGGTTTAGTAGATCTGTTTCTTTGGAGACAGACTAACTTCATGTGCTGTCTCTATTGTTTTGAGGTGTGATTTGTTATGCTGCCTGTTTCTTTTTTAATAAAACGGGCTTTGAAATTATTATCTACCTTACTGGGCTGTCCTTGCCATTCAGTAAGGTATAAACCAGCTGATACTTAATAGGTGCATTGCATGTGGTAACTGCTGTAAAAATTTTCCTAGGTAGCTGGGCATGGTGGCCCACACTGTAATCCTAATACTTGGGAGGCTGAGACAGCCTCAGCAAGTAGTGAGACTCTCAGCAACCTAGCGAGACCCTGTTTCAAAATAAAAATAAAATAGGGCTGGGGACGTAGCTCAGAGGTAGAATGCCCCTGGGTTCAATCCCCAGTGCCACACACCCAAAAAAATAATAATAAAAATTTCCCAGGTAGTATGTAGTAGTGATTCAGAGCATAGGTGCTCAGGTTAACCTGTTGGCATCCAGACTCTTCCCTGCTACTGACTGGCTTGTGACCTCTCTGAGTCTCTGCTCTCTGTAAAATGAGGTGTGATTATACATATCATACAGTTATCAAGTGGATTATTTGTTTATGGAGATGAGTACTTAATGAATGTGGTCTCTTTGTATTAACATTGATTGCTTTCTCCATGTTGATTTCTATAGGAGACAAGCTATGGGAAGTGCAGTGTGAGTCCCCGACCTTCACTGTCGCTTGGCACCCCAAACGACCTCTGCTGGCATTTGCCTGTGATGACAAAGATGGCAAATACGACAGCAGCCGTGAAGCCGGAACTGTGAAGCTGTTTGGGCTTCCTAACGATTCCTGAGTGGAGGACCTGCTGTCTGGAGAGGAGACCCTGGCAGAGACTTTTGTGTAGTTTGGTCTGTTCTCTTGGACTTGGTGGGCACTCTCAATATTTGTAAGTTAGTATAAATTATAAAGGTCTTTCGTGAGGCCGTCCATTCCAGCTCCCTTCCAGTTTTTTGTGTTAGCTGTTTCCACTCTTTACCCCCAGCACTATTCGCTAATGAAGACTGCAGTATGGAATTTCCTGTCTTCCCCAATTTTAGATAGATAATAGACTTTGTTGAGCTTGATGCTGCTTTGATAATACCTGGTTTGAAGGGAGGGTGGGAGGGGATGGAGGTTTTTAATAATTAAAAAAGAAATATAAGCCGGGTGTGGTTGCACACCCAGTACTTGAGACTGAGACAGGAGGATCATGGGATCAAAGCCAACCTCAGCAACTTCGCAAGGCTCTCAGCAACCTAGTGAGACCCTGTTTTCAAATAAGACATAAAATCAGGCTGGGGGTGTAGCTTAGAGGTAGAATGCCTCTGGGTTCAATCCCTAGTACCAAAAAAAGAAATATATATAATCTTAAGAAGTGAGCATTTAATAAAACTGACTTTTTATTATGGGACTTCTAGGACTTTAAAAATAGTTATTATTATATTCTTATTATAGGGAGATATTGTAGTTTTGTATTTTTTTAAATCTGAGAAATAGAGTTTCAATGGTATAATTCTGTATAATGTCCTAACCAAAGCATTCAGTGTATGCAGTACAGCAATCCTTAAATGTTGTGAGTTGTTTATATGAGTGTGTGTGTGTGTATGCCTGACCTCCTTCTACACAGGATTTGTAGAGAACAAATTATGATAAAACACTGAAAAATGTTGTAAAATATAAATAAGAAATATCAAATCAGGATAAGATGAATATAAATTAGAAAGTCAAGACTTGGAAAATTAAGTAGAAATATGTTAAGAACCTACTTTAGCTAAAATTTTGGTTTTGAGCTTCTTGGTGGCAAAGTGAAGAAGGGGTAAATCAGTTAGCTAATTCTTACTATTAAAAAGAAAAACAAAGCCGGGCGTGGTGGCGCACGCTTGTAATCCCAGTACTTTGGGAGGCGGAGACCGGAGGATCTGGGTTCGCGGCCAGCCTCAGCTCTCTCTCTCCCTGTCTCTCTCTCTCCCTAGTGAGGCCCTCCGCAACTTCATGAGACCCGGTTTCAAAATAAAGTCTAAAAAATAGGGCCGGGGGTGTAGCACGGAGGTAGAACGCCCCTGGGTTCAATCCCTGGTACCGCAAAAAAAAAAAAAAAAAGAAAAACAGTTGCCGGCTTCTTATGGAAAGCAAAGCTTGTAGAGTTGCTGTGAATGATATCTTGGTTTTCGTTGCATCTTTTTTTTTTTTTTGTGGTACTCGGGATTGAACCCAGGAGCATTCTACCTCTGAGCTACACCCCCAGCCCTGTTTTATTTTGAAACAGGATTGCTAAGTTGCTGATGTGCTCTGTGAACCTGGGATCTTCCTGTCTTAGCCTCCCAAGTACTTGATCATTGTATCTTAATGTTTTTTTGTCATTAAAAAATAAAAAATAGAAATATACCTCAGTAAATGATGTTTATAGAAAATTTTGGAAAAAGCATGTAGAATAATTCCTACCACCAAGAGATAATCAGCATTAGTATTTTGGTGTATATCCTTTCAGAAGCTTTTCTGTGCCCATATTTATATATAAAAACATTTATCTTCATAAATTTTCCAAAGGGTATACAAATCCAGTATGGAAAGATAAATTAGACAAGGTGCCTAATACCATGTTGGGCAATATGTAAACTAAGTCTTAACAGACATTTTTAGTTCCTGTGCATTCCCTTTGTGTTTGGTACTGTGAATGAGCACTTTACAATCCACCATTACTCAGTTTTTATCTCAGCCTTCTGAGACGGGTGTTTTTATTATTTTACTACCTCAAGGAGTTTGAGTAACTCGGGGTTGCTCATCATGTGGCCATATTGAAGGTCTAGGTTTGCTTAAAGGTCCATAGGCTTTCTATTGCAGTGGGTTACCCTATTTCTGCAGATACTGCCATTCCCATTTCAGAGATGAATAAACCTTGGTTCTGAGATGTGGACTAGTGGCTCAGGTTGGCGAGGGATTCATTGAACCCAGTTTCAAGGCTCAGTCGTGTTTTCTCCAGCCTCAAACAGCCTCTGTCACCCACCTTCTCTGAAGAATGGTCTTTTCAATTGCAGACCGACTTGCCACTTCGTTATGGCAAAGGTTCAGTGTTGTTCATGTCACTGGAAGGAAACGGATTCATTTTTCTTGTTTTGCAATGGTCTGCGTTCCTGTGGGTGCTGCTGTCTTTCATATTCCATTTTGCTTTGGTACAAGATGCCAAGGGTTTGGTCTTCATCTTAATATTTGATTGATTCCCTCCTCTTGCATCGTCCTCCAAGCTTGGATAAAGTAATGATTCACACTACCTATCATTTAAAGAAGAAGAGATTTTTTTTGGCTTTTGACTAATGGGACTTGTAGCAACAGGAAGACACTAATCCTTGAGGTAAGAACTCCAGCTTGTGGCAGCCTTCGCAGACAGTCAAGATCTTAATGACACCATCTCTGCCTTTGCTGTGAAGTCCTAGAGGACTTCAGGTTTCAAAGTTGGATCCATCCTGGGGAAATGGTATTATGTGTCCTAGTCCTGCCCCTCCCCTCCTCCATGGTTTGAGTGATATTTCTACTTCTATAGAGCCGAAAGGATGCCATTCTTGTCACACCTGACCATTTATTATTCGGTCAGTCCCGGCATGTTGTGCATTTGCTGCTCCACATATTAGCAGGTCCGAAGTAAGTTATAAGGTCAGGTAAGTGCTGGACTTCATTTAGCTGGGGAAGTCTGGAATTTGCTCTACCAATGACTCATGCTGTGTTGACTGGAATTACTAAGAAATAGGAACTTTAAAGTATTATCTCTTCTGCTAAGTGTTGACTTTGTGTGAGGTGTGTGTGTGTGTGTGTGTGTGTGTGTGTGTGTGTGTGTGTCTGGTGGGTTCCCCCCATCCTAACCTGTGTGGGGATAAGGATTGGCTAATGAAGACCTGGCCAAAGGCAGTTACAGTCAAGGATTCAGAGTCAGGTGGACTCAAGGAACAGGCTAAGTCCAGTGCAAACTAAGCTCTCCGTGAAGGAGATTGAGGTGAGCTACCAGAGGGGAAGCAGGAGGCCAACTCTGGGAAGTCCCAGAGGGTGTGTGTGTGTGTGTATTAGGAACTGGAGTGTGATGTGATGTGTGGATGGGCTCTGAGTGGTAGGTACGCCCTTTAGCCTTTACTGTTTCAAAGATACATTCTACCACCTAAGGCTTTTAGCCACAAAAAGGACCTTGAAATGATACCCTCTTTGGAAGGAAAAAAACCCCACAGACTTAAAAGATAAGCCCTATAGTCAGCAAGGGAGTAGAGATGCAGCAAGAGTGCATTGCAAACTCTGGAATATCAATATATAGGTAAGAGGGTACCCTTTGCTTTTTCTGACAGTGTAGTGCAGTGGAAATAACACTTCAGATCTGAACACTTCCAGATTTGAATCCTGGCGCCAGCAGTGATTTGAACCCACTTTTCTCATCAGTAAGGTGGGGTTGTTAAGAGAATGAAATGAGATTAAGTATTTGTAAAGAGTGTCGCATAGCACCTGGCACATGGCAGATGCTTGCTTAATAAATCCCTTTCCCTTATGTGAGATGGAGCAGCTCCCAATGAGCGTGGGGCTGGCTGCAGAGACCTGTCAGCCCGTCAGCTTCCTGAGCTCCCTGTGTCACAGCTGAGTGAGCTGCGTTATTTATTCCAGGGGTAGGTGCTGTGGAGGAAGAGACTTATCCATCATACCTGGGCACTGCAGGTGATGCAGAGGAGAAATACTAGATCTGCTTTCTGCTTGCAGTCTGTTTGGGCCCATGATGGATATGTGCGTATGTTAACAAGTAGAGCATAACTCAGAACTGCACATCAATAGGTGAAATAGGAGAATGAGGGCAAAGCTCCTCTTAAGGCTACTAGAAAAGGAGTGGATGGAGAAGAGGAGGTAGACTCAGTGCAAGTCTTGAATGTGAGCGTAGGGCAGAGGACCTGTGAGGAGGAGTGCTGCAGCTTCAAGCAAAGCCAGTGTCCTGGGATGTGGAGAGGTTGGTCAGGTGGAGTATGAGATAGGGTTGGAGGATGGTATGGCCAGGCGAGTAGGAGATGGAGAGACCTGGGTTCAAATGCATGTCCTGGGAGATTTTGGCCAAACTATAACATCTCCATGATTTTGCTTATTTTTTTAATTAAAAAAATTTTTTTTCAGTACTGGGGATCAAACTCAGAACCTCATGCTCTACCCCCGAGCCACTATCTCCAGCCCCAATTTTACTTATCTTTAAAATGTACATATTAGTGTGACTCAAGTTAGTTGACATATAAAATGCTTGGCACATTATTGATGTTCAGTAAATAGCTATTTGTGTTATGTAGGTGTTAAACCATATATGTGTGTGCTATATATACTTTCTTGTCTTATGAAAGGGCTTTCACTGTCCCCTGGGCCCATCTACTTTTTGCAAAAGAGAGGCATTCTTTTTTTTTTTGCGGTACTGGGGATTGAACCCAGGGGTATTCTACCTCCGAGCTACACCCCCAGCCCTATTTTTTATTCTTTATTTTTGAAACGGTCTCACTAAGTTGCGGAGGGCCTTACTAAGTAGCTGAGGCTGGCCGCGAACCCAGATCCTCTGGTCTTGGCCTCCCAAGTACTGGGATTACAAGCATGCACCACCACGCCTGGCTTCAAAAGAGAGGGATTCTAAACAAAATATTTTAGCCTTTAATGAAATTGTTGTGGGATATGGTGGAATTTGGAGAAAATGGATATTTAACAGGTATTATTTAAAACCCACTTAGAGAGCTAAACCCCTTTTTAAACCTAGGGATAGTATAGTGAATGATTACAAATTTACTAACAAATTTTTAAGTTTGAAATTATTTCCAACATGAAGCTGTAAGTTGTTGATTTTGTGTGTGTGTGTGTGTGCTGGGGCTCAAACCTTTTAAGGCAAGCAGTATACCACTAGACCACACCTTGAAGCCTAAGTTGTTGAATTTTAAGACACCCAGCATTTCAGTCTTTTACTATTTAGGAGAAGCAGGCCTGAGTGTGAAAACATACCCACCTAACCAACAGTGTCACCGTAACAAGCTCAGCTGGATACAGCTCATCCATAGCTGAATCAGAGGCCCCTGGAGGTCCGCCAAGAACAATTTGATAAGTGTCATGGACAAAGACCAGAGATCTTCTGCAAGTCTTCTTTCAGAAGCCTCTTTTATTGAGAAGTTTAAATAAAGCATCTATTAATGATAAACTCAGGAATGCACAGAAATAACTTGTTAACTAGAGCAAAGTACAATTCTCAGCGTACACCGAGGACAAACAGTGCAGAGGAGGAGGTTCCATCTGGGCTCATTTCTGATTATTGGGTGTATCAGGAGGCAAGCATTTTCCTTTCAACAGTTCACTATGTGTTCTGCTAAGGTGGTCCGATTAACCCCAGAAACTTAACCCTTGATGGTCTTCAACGTTTCCTCCTTTTTGTTTTTGTGTGAGCTCTAGAAGGACAAGCTCAGGAACTTCCTTCTTGGGAACATTAATTGTTTTCATCTGATCTACAGACTGTGTAAAGAACAAAGAATAAAATTAACACAAGTATTACCATCCCCAAAAGTCCTCATTCATGAATTGAGAAATATTTAAAAGGATTTAAGCTAGCTATGCCGTCTGCAAGACTCTCCCATACTTCATCAGTAAAAGTAGGGGTTTTGGCATTAGCCATAGCCAAAACCTGTGACTGTAATTTTAATACATCCAGAGAAGCATTGTGAAAGGAGTCTAACCCTAACAAGTGATTTTTAACCTGGGACTATTCGATATCATTATTATTATAAGGAACCTTAGTTACACAATATTCAGTAATATTATAATGACATTGTAGGCGCTGAGACCGGTGCAAGTCTTGTAATTGTTCTCCAATCCAAGTTACAGTCTTTGAGTTGCTGAATTTCCCCAAGAATCTCTTGATCTGTGTGAACTTGAGTTTGCCAAATTTCAGTAAAGTTTTTTTGAAATTTTTGAAAATATTTAGTATTTTGTACTGTATGATGTAAAGCAACAGCAGTGGTAGACACGGATGCAATGATGCTGGCAAGGATGGTGATCCCAGCAATCAACCACCAGATAAACCTCTTTGTTCTTCTTTTCAAATGTGTTAATAATTCTTGCATGAAAGCCACTGAAGGAGTCTTGCCAAGGTTTCTCAAGAGTAACCGGTATCCACAATGCAACAGGTCTTAACACCAGTAACATTATCCCAAATGGTATAATTAATACATTGCTGTAAAACCCAGCCCTGGCATGATATATCATACAAAGTGTCAATGCTATTCCAGAAAACCAATTAGTGGGGTTTAACCAATGAAACCCTTGTTCAATAGATTGAAAGGTAGATCGAGAGAACTGTGTATGAATATTTTGCAACTGATAGTCTAATTGGTTTTGTAAATACCTAATGTCATCGAGAGATATATTGAAAATTCCAAGTAAATGCTCTTTTACTGATTGCCAACTATCATAGGAATTATTAAATGGGAGAGCAGTAACACAATTGGTAAGTTGCCAGTCACATTTTAACTGTGACCGTGTGTGTGGCCATGGCAGCTTGTTCTAACCATTCTACAGCCGCTTCCAGAGCTTGCAGTCTAGCCATAATTTCTCTTATCAATTTCTACTTGCATTTCTAATTTGTTAGTGACATTTGTGAGAACACAACTGCTTTAGCTGTATGGATATTATCTATTAAAGAAACAGTTGCTACAGTAGCCATAGCAATAATAATAATTGCTGAAATAATAAAAGGTATAAGGGTAGCTAGAAACCTTTTAGACCTAATCCGTTTTAAAGATTCTAAAAGAATGTGTAAACTATGCTCTTTAGGCCAAGTGTGATTAAGCTGCACAGGGAGCCAAATTGCAGCTCTTTAGCACTGTAACAAATGATATATTATTGTTAGTTACATTATGATATGTCAGTCTGAAAACCAATGAGGGGAAACAGTAATGTTATACATACGAGTCATTTCAATAACGGGGGGGGGTACACTTCCCCATAACAATACATATGGATGAGTGGTACAAATCATAATAGAATTAGTAACATTATTGGTCAATGATAAGAAGTAATTTTCATGAAATTTACTATAATAACCATGAGAAAGCTTTTGCTCAAAAAAAAGAAGATTTGCCAGGCATGGTGGCGCACACTTGTAATCCCAGTACTTGGGAGGCTGAGACTGGAGGATCCAGATTCGGGGCCAGCCTCAGCTACTTAATGAGGCCCTCCACAACTTAATGAGACCTGGTTTCAAAATAAAGAATAAAAAAAAAAATAGAAGTGGCGTGTAGCTCCGAGGTAGAATGCCCCTGGGTTCAATCCCAGTACCACAAAAAAAAAAAAAAAAGGAAGACTTAACCTCCACCATTGTGAATGCAGGGGAGTTACATGTCCTTCTGAATCCATACGTTGTAAAATAGGTCCTGACAGTCTATGTTCACTCCAGATAATAGATTGATTGGAATATTTACCAAATTTTTAAATTTTGTTGGCACTTTTTAATTGATTAAGTGGTGCCCAATCCAACAAAGTAGCATTATATGTTTTATTTCTCCGAGGAGCCTCCATCCAACATGGGGACCATTGCAAAGAATAGTGTTTATATTTCCAGTTTCCTTTTGATCTGTATATCGGACATGGTGGTACTGGGACAGACAAGTTATCTTGTTTATCAATGGAGACAACGACTGATGATGCCATGATAAAGGTAAGATTAGCTAGTTGATTTTCTTTTTTGCGGTACTGGGGATTGATCCCAGGGGCATTCTACCTCTGAGCTACACCCCAGTCCCATTTTATTTTTTTATTTTGGAACAGGGTCTCACTAAGTTGCGGAGGGCCTCACTAAGTAGCTGAGGCTGGCCGCGAACCTGCGATCCTCTTGTCTCAGCCTCCCAAGTACTGGGATTACAAGCGTGCACCACCACGCCCAGCTTAGTTGATTGTCTTTCTTTGATTGATAATATAATTAAGGTTGTGGCTTTATTTGCACACATGATGGATGATCAGAAGTAGTGAAGCAAATGGCATATTGCTGGAAAGAAGTGTCATTGGGGTGTTGCCTTGGTATTGGTGATATTCTGGGGGGCCCCCGCTATAGGATCCATGTTCTTCCTGTCCAATCAGAATCATTAGAAGCAAAAGCTGGGTCTGCTTGCTACCAAGTTAGTATAGAGAACAAAGGAGGGTTAATGACATGTGCCCAATTAGTATAGTTGCAGGAAGCCATTGGAAGGAATAAAAGGCACATGCAAACAGAAAAAGTACTCACATGCTTTGCTTGTTGTGATATAATTGCTAGGTAAGCTAAAAATAAAGAACCATAGCTGGAGTTCCACTTCTAGAACTTTTTGGACTTCCTGATCCGTCTTTAATTTCCCCCATGCCGGTGGGTCAGCTCTGTGAGTGTGATGTGTTTGGTATGGCTGCAGAGACATCTGTTTCATCTGGAAAGTCAGATTCTTCATCTTTTGAGTCTGACCAGAGCTTGACCCATTTTGCAGCCACCATTGGAGTCCATTATCTGTAAAAATACAGAGCCTCTCTTCCAACATTGAACAACAAAGGGACCTTCCCAAGAATCTGAGTCTGGTGTCCGTACCAAGACTTGTGGCTCAAATTGTGGTGGCGATGAACACTACTGAAAAGCAGACAGGCCATGATGACAAATATTTTAAAAATTTAAGGTAAATAATATATGATTAACTATGGGGATGCATCTGTTTCCCCCTTTTTTATTTTAAAAAGATACATTTTAAGGGTTTTACGTTGTCTTTACAATAACTTGACTAGTGTTGTTATATGGTATTTTAGTGGAATGTGTTATATACCAGTCATTGAAAAAACGTACTAATATACCAGTGAACTCCAGTCTGTTACCAGTTTTGATATGTAAAGGTAATATTATTGCTATAGCAGAAAGCCAATGTTGAATAGAATATTTTTTATTTACCTTAGCATGAAGAGTGGCATAAACAAATCCTGAATAAGTATCTACTGAAACAAAAAAATATATTGTAATCTCCCAAAATGAGGAAAATGAGTAGTATCAGTTTGCCAAGTATGATTAGCATGAATACCATTGGGGTTAACTCTGTCTCAACCAAGTGGAGAGGGAGACAATGAATGCTGAGTATATATAGAACAACCTTGTAAAACACACGAGGATTGTTTCTAGTAATGTCAAATTTTAGTTTGTTTTGGAATTACAATGATGAATTTTATTTTAAAAAAGGTAAAAACAGAGGTTATAAATGACTTTGTTATTAAAATAATTTTTATGTTTTATATTTAAAACAATATGGTTGTTTGTTTTTAATATTTATTAAAACCTAATTTAAAAAATTGTTTTATCAAGATAATTTTTACGTTTATTGTTATTTAAAACCTAGTTTATTAATTAGTAAGAATTTTTAACCTTTGAAGGCAAAATTGGCCTTTACCAATTTTTTTAATTAATTATAAAACATAGTAGTTAACTCAAAATATATGGTATATACTTTATAAATAATTAAAATAATGTAAATTAAATAACCTTTTGACTCCCAGCTTTTAAAACTATTTGTCATAAGGAGTGTTTTTTTTTTCAGAAACAAACCATCACAAATAGGACTTTTTATTTGTCACTATTAAAAATCTGGGTTTTAAACAGATTCTTGGACTGGTGGTTCGTATCCATCAGCTCGTTCGACTTTAGCGCCTGTCTCATCCCCAGCAGCTTTTCCAGAACGACTGCCTTTGCCATGAAGCTCCATGAGTTTTCCCAATTCAAACTTGGGCTTCTTCAGCATTTTTACTTTTCTAACGAAGACATCATGAAGAGGATAAATAGACTGGCAAGCTTTTTCTATGTCCTTCCCAATGCTATCTGGAATCAACTTATTGACCGCTTCTTTTAAGTCATTTGTCTGCACCTCTCGGGTCATGATTTCCATCATCTTCTTCCGGATTTGGCGGACCTGTTGGTGCCGAGCGTAAGAGGTCTTCCGTATTTGGTTATTGAGTTTTTTAGTAAAACCAACACAGAAGAGACGCAGCAAATACCCATCGGTAGTCTTGACATCAGCATGAGCTTCAATCATGGTCTGCCATTTTTTGACCGTGGAACACATCTTGTCACGTGTAAGATCCATGCCATGGAAGTTAGTCAGGCAGTTTTTGCCCTGAACATCCTCAGTGATTAGCTTGAATTTCCTAAATGCAACTTCATCATTCTGTAAATCAGCAAGGCTCACTTCAAACACACGACCCTTGAGACCATCAGATGCAATTTTAGCTCCTTGAGTCCCGGTGACTAGTGTTTTCCCAATATTTCTTATATTAAACATAGCCGGTGCTTTCACATCATACCAATCTTTCTTAGAAAATGGGTCAACCACTTTCTTCTTGGCTCCCTTCTTGCTGCCTTTAGTAAGGCGCTTGTTCCATAAGGAGTGTTTTGACTCCCAACTTCTAAAACTATTTGTCATGAGGAGTGTTTTTGTGATAAGGAGTGTTTTTGTTTAGCTTACGTGTCACCATGTTAACAAGTCTAGGTGTAAACTGGAAAGGCATAAAGCAGGTTACTCAGCATGTTAAAGAAACTGTATAATATGGGAGCTCCTTATATGCCAGAAAATTTATTTATAGCCTCTTTAAAGAGGGATTTTAAAATATTTATAATTTTATAAAAACAATTTTTAATTAGATAAGTTACCTTTTTTAGGTATTTTATGTTCTTGATAGTTGTTAATCAAAACATAACCTAAAAGTTTTTTTGGCCTTAGATATAGAGAGTCACATACTAATTAGAATTTTATTTTATTTATTTAATTTAATTAATAAATTAATTTATTTATTTTGCAGTACTGGGAATTGAACCCAGGGGCATTCTACCTCTGAGCGACACCCCCAGCCTTATTCTATTTTTCATTTTGAAACAGGGTCTCACTAAGTTGCAGCAGCCTCACTAAGTAGCTGAGGCAGCTGTGACCCTGCATTCCTCCTGTCTCAGCCTCCCAAGTACTGGGATTACAAGCGTGTGCTGCCACGCCCGGCTCCAATAACTCTTTTATAGTCTGCTGACTGACATTAGCGCAAACAGTGAAGCAAAGTAATGTTGCATATGAGACAAATTATTCCCCATTGTTATCAACTGTGAAATTCCCCTTCCAACCAGTTGTGACCTTGGCGGTTGAAAGGATGCAAAGCACTCACCAAAAACAAAATTTGTAGTTTATGGTTCCTATTCGTGTGCCACTTGTGGACACTTCTTGCCACTGACACTGCAGTCTTTTTCTGTGTCCTTGCATGAAAGACTTGGAGTCAACAATTGAAATCATTTAGGGGCAGCTGGGGAGAAGAGCAGAGATCTTTTTCTGCAAGTCTCCCTTCAGAAGCCTCTTTTATTGAGAAGTTTAAATAAAGTGTCTGTTAATGATAAACTCAGGAATGCATGGAAATAACTAGAGCAGAGTACAATTCTCAGCATATACCAAGGACAAACACAGTGCAGAGGAGAAGGTTCCATCTGGGCTCATTTCTGATTATTGGGTATATCAGGACCTTGGGAAAATGCTTACGTGCAAACATTTTCCTCTCAACAGTCACTGTGTGTTCTGCTAAGACAGTCCCAATTAACCTCAGAAACTTAACCCTTGATGGTCTGTAACAGATAAGCTCATGTTTCCTCTTATTTTCCTATAGGTGTTATACTTCCTGATAATATTACTGGAACACAGGTCAGGGAATGGTGCAGATAGAGCAGGTAATCTGTGAGAACATCTAAAAATGCCCTTGAACACCAAAAGAAATCTGGCTGTCACAGGCCAATTTGTACCTGGTCATCAGCTGTACCTAGAATGGGGATTAAAGTCAACTTGGAGAAATTTTCTCTCCTAAAATGAAATGTGACTGTGGAGTTCAGGTTGAAAACGATTAGGCCTATGATTGTTTATTGAACATTCATGATGGATTGCAACTCTTCCAGAATGGCAGCTGAGTGACTCACTCATCATATAGAGAGGAAGACCTTCTCCCTTCTTTGATGGGTTTACCAAAAATTGAGCTCTCTGCTATAGGTATTGTACAAGGGAAAGGAGAATAAATCAGACTGCTGAACCCATTTACAGATGAAAACCAAGGTTCAGGGAGGTTCGAGAACTTGCTCAGGGTCAATGGTCAGTAGTTTTGTTTGAAGTCTATGTTCCTTTCACTGCACTTGGCTCACAAATCCCAGCTCTTCAGCCTCATCTCGATGTGGCTTGACAGTAACACAGATGTAAAGGCTTCGGAGTCTCAGGAGTTTTACTGCCAACATTGGGATTCATCTGGTTCTTTGTGGGAAAGTGGCCCTAATGCTTGTGTCAGAAACCAGAGAAGAGGGACGTGTAGCTTGGTAAACTGAAGACCAATAGCACATTAAGGACAGGAGGGTTTGTTCATTCAGCTCATCTCTCAACACCTGTACTAGGCCTGAGCTGAGCACTGAGGGTACAGATGTGAAGATCAACCAGTCTGTCCTGGGAGCTCCCAGCCTGCTGTGGAGATGGTAACACCAGTGTGAGAGTGGTTTCAAAGAAGAACAAAACAGATCACATGTCTCCTTTGCTTAGAACACTTCATTGGCTTCTCACTGCACTTTGTTCACATCTGATCTTTCCTGATTGTTTTCTTCAGCATTTAGGTCTTAACTTAGAATTTTTCTTTTTCTTTTTTTCTTTTCGGTACTGGGGATGGAACCCAGGGGTGCTCTACCACTGAGAAATCTCCCCAACTCTTTTTATTTATTTATTTGTTTATTTATTTTGGGACAGGCTCCTGCTAAGTCACCCAGACTGGCCTTGAACTTGTGATCCTCTTGCCTTAGCCTCCGGAGTAGTTGGGTAGAAGCTCTAACCTCTCTAACCTCTACTTTAATGTAGTTTCCCTTTGTGCCATTGTTTGATGTCACCCTCTTGAATTTTATTCAGAATACTGCCTAAAATTTGAAGCTACTCATTTGGTCACTTTATTGTGACTTTCTTCCTCATTAAATTGCCCAGATGTCCTGGAGAACGTGTGTCACATGTTCATTGCTGTATCCCTACTCTCTAGCACAGTGCCCAGTATTTATTAAATAAATAAATGCATGGGAAAGGAGTTGCCAAATGAGCAGAATGCCAACCAGGCTTTTGATACTTGTTTTGGTGTGTGTGTATTGGGTGCGAGGGGTGGGAGGGAGAGGCAGCCGTAGGGAGAGGAGAGAAGGGATCATAGTTGAGACAGCTAAGACAAAGTTCTCATTTAAATACGGTGTTCCAGAGAGGTGGGTAGTTTAATTCTTAACTCAGAATATGAAGCAGGCTTAGAGAAATTCATTTCCTTGCTCAATGATATATCTGTCAGGCAGAAGAACAGGATCTATGCCTCCGTGTGCAGCTCCAAAGGCCAGGTATTTTTTAGCAGCTCAGTTTTTCTTGACCGTAGCTATACACTAGAACCATCTGATGTTCAGATCCTACCCCAGCTAAGCTTCTCAGGTGTTCCAACATTCAACTCCCTTGAGAATCTCTGTCCTAGGTTCTGTTATTTGGCCTGTAGAAAGATGAGTGTTGTACAAAAATGGCAGAGGATTGCCCAGGAATGGAGGTAAAAGGCTTCCTCAAGGAGCAATTTGAGTTTGTCCTAGAAGAGTTGGTAAGAATCTTCCAGGCAGCCCTTGAGGGAGGTTTGGGGCAGAGGGGCTTGGGTTGAAGGGAGGAGTGTCTGGGGGACTGGAGAAGCAGTTTGGGGGCTGTGAAAGGGCCCACTGCTGTGCTAAGGAGTTACACCCAAGGTTGCCCCAGGGGTTTGAGGGTCTTTATGCAGTTGAGAGTGTTTTAGGAAGACCACCTGGGGCACCGTGGAGACTTGCAGATAGGAGGGGAGAGTTCTTTGAAGCAGTGCGGTGTACTCAGAGCCTCCGTAGCTCCAGTGCATCTTGAATCCCCTGGAAGGCCTGTTAAGGCACATGGTGCTAAGTCCTGTCTGGAGTGTTGAGTTCCCTACACGGGTCAGTGATCTGAAAAATGACAATTTCTAACACTCCCAGGTGCTTCTGGGTTTAAACTTCAGACCTTTCACATTTAGCTATCCTTATGGCCTTAACCTTCCCTAACCCGTGTGGGCCTCAGTTTCCTCATTTGTAAGTATGATACTACCCATTTCCAAAGAATGTAAGAATTCCATGAGACAATGTATATACATGTTCAGCACAGTGTCTGCAGTTAGCATTCAACAGTAGGAGGTTGTTTTATTATTTTTAATAATACCAGGCTGTTGCAGAAGTCCTCATGAGAGGCATGAAGTCCTTCGTGGGAGGCATGAAGGTGAGGCGAAGGAGGCCAGTGGCTGAGGGAGGGAGAAAAAGGAATCTAGAGCCGGGGTGGTGGTACACGCCTGTAATCCCAGTACTTGGGAGGCTGAGACAGGAGGATTGCAGGTTCGAGGACAGCCTCAGC
>PVJS01009457.1:0-28645 GCA_004027185.1 Glis glis
AGTTTGCAGCAATGTAGTCCCAGGTTCTGACTGCACGTGGAGGGTCAGAGGAACCAGTAGCTGGTCGAACGGTCTAAGAGCTGGAGTCTTAGGATTGGAGCAACCACTAATTCAGTCCCAGTCCAAGACGTGAAGATCAGAAAGCTTCTTCGGAGAAACGATGGTGGAGTTTCAGTTCCAAGAGCAGGAGGCCGAGAAGTTCAAGCTCGTCGGAGAAAGGCGGAGCCGGCAGCTGACGATCTCAGGCGAGAGCAGATGCACTTTCCTCGGAAGGAGTCGCACACACTCTACTTGGCTTCTTTTTATCTAAGTCCGCACCTATCAGAATCCTGCTGCCTACATTCAGGGCAGGGCTTTCTCTTTAATCTGCTGTTACACACCCAAAATCACATAATCTTGGGTGTGTCATGATCAGGTCAAGTTGACAACTTAGATTAACTATCACAAGTATTAAAATGAGGCATAAATACTTTATAAGTCAGAAAACGATTGAAATTTATTTGTGATATTGGTCATGATGTAGCTTTTGACATGTGATTCTAAAGAATCAAAAGAACTGATGCATTTATGTGTATATCATTTTGAATCTTATTGAATCTGAATTATTATGTTGCGCCAATGAAAGTATAAAAATAAATGTAATTGAGTGTCCTAATAAGAACTCCTCAAATTCCTGTCTACTTGGAACTTAAATGAATTTACCTTGTACTTAAATCTGCAAAATTGAAACAGAAATATAATCCTATATTGTCCTATCATAAGTAAAATTCATTTATGAATACATGAGAAAATATAAGAGTTCTATTCATCTCATTAATAAATTAATTTTAAATGCAAGAATATTATTCTTTATATTTCACAATTAAATATCAAAGTGTATAAATTATGTATGTTATTTTGAGTACCTCTGATAAAGTAATTTTCCCAGAAGGTATATTCTTATAAGATATAGAAACATGATAATCTAAACTTTCAAAAATGATTTTTAATTCATCTAAATATTTTATGGCTTGAAATTGTAATAGGACAAACACTAACAACTTCTAAAAATGAGCAATAAATTAGGGTAAAAGTGGTTGACAAAGTAAATTAGACAAGCTCAGGAAGAAAAATATACAGGTGCTTTTTATTTAAAAATAGGAGCTTGGAGATAGGTTTTAAAGGGATGATGACAAGTATTCCATGCATATGGCATTTAAATTCCAAAGAACACATTTTTTATAATACTGTGACCATTTTATTTGTAAAGGTTAACACTTAAAATATTATTAATTTGAAACTTTAAACTTATGACATCAAGAAATTTGGAGATAATTGAAGAAGAATAGTAGAGAACAGCTCTGGAATTTCAAATACGTCACTAGAGACATAGTAGGAAGTTGAAGGATATGTGGTCTCCTGAAAGTCAAGTACAGTTTCATGAAGAAATGTCCAATAATGTAACATACTACAGAGAAACGAAATAATAAGCCTGAAAACCAGCCTGAAGTTTTGGCAAGAAATAGGCTATTAATGACTTTAGGACCTGATAATTTTAATGGTAGAGGAATTAGAAAGTACTGTTTGCCTAATTATAGAAGAATGAGAAGGTAGACATGGATAAAATGAACAGACACAATTTTTGTTTTGAAGTCCTGGAAAGAGGAAAGAGAATAGGAACAGAAAATGAGTGAGAATGTGAGTTCTGGACTTTTCTTTAGGTAAATGATAATCACTAAGGGATATTTCATGACTATGGTAATTTTATTCCAATAATGACTATAATGTTTTAAGAGAATGGAAGAAAATGCCAATGAGGAGAAAATTGATACAAGAACAGAATTAAAGATTTTTTTTATTTTTTATCTGGTTTTTTTCATTTTACATTTATGGGTAATATCAAATGGAATGCAAACATACATAGAAAGGTTTTCTTTAAACCCAGATTAAATCTTAGTATCCTCACCTGCTAAGTGTGAAAGTATTGCTGGTGATTTCCGTTGCAGGAAAGTTAGGGAAATGAAAAAGGTCTCAGCTTAGAGTGATGGACACAGTTGGCTTGTTGTAGAACTAAAGAGACAAGGGATGTTGTAAAATAGAAATTCAAAAAGTGATTTTACTATAGAAGAGTAGTATGATCATTGGGCTATAGTGATAACTATTTGATATTTTTTCATTTTAATCTTGAAATGCTTAGTACTTTGTGTGATTCTCTCCAAGAATGTTCAACCACTTTTAATTGTAGATTAATCCAATAAAGGAGAGACGGGTAAAGGAGTTAGTACTATTTTCCAGTCAGTTATAGAGAATGGCAATTTGTACAATTCATTGATTTGGGGGAAATGAAACATCTTGTGCAGCTATCATCATAGTGCAGTTTTTAGATAGTCCTATAACCTTTCACTTTAGAACTAATCCTAATGTCTCTCTACCCTCAGACAACCATTAATGCATTGTTCATGTTTAAAGGTTTATTCCATCTAAATGGAATAATTTAATATTTCATCTAAATTGAATAATAAGCTATGTGATCTTTAGGGTCTGGCTTCTTTAACTTAGCATAGTGCTTTCAAAGTTCATCAATGCTAGAGCATGTATTGTCAAGTAATATTCCATTATATAGACATATCACATTTGTTTCCCCATTCACCAGTTGATGGGGATTTGGACTGTTTCCACTTTGGGGCCATTTTGAATAAAAAATTTTTGATATTGTTATGGTTTGAAAGTAAAATGGCCCCAGGAACTCATGTGCTGGAGGCAGCCATGCTCAGAGGTGGGTCCCTGGGGTGTGGCCTTGGGGACTATATATGTCCCTTGTCTCCTTCCCCTTGCTCTTACTGCCTCCTGCCATCATTCTCTGAGAACCTATAGCCCTAGTTCCTGCTTGCCAGCTGGTATAAATGGACTATATATCCAAATACATAGTGGTATACTGATATCTCTATACCCATAAGCAAATAAATTTTTCTTCCTTTGTTTCACGAAAGGTGTTTAGATCATATTGGTGATAAGGCTGACTGAATCAGATCTTAATCATTTTGGACTTTTGATGATGCTGAGAAGGCAAATATATGCACAAATGCTTTGTGGGCTTACCATCTAGTCAATGAAAGATCATCCTCTTAGAAAAGGACATAATGAAACTTAGACGTTAAATTAGAAGATTGATTTACATGAGACTTTAAATCATCAATGATCATGGGAAGAGTCATGGGAAAGAAAGATAAAGTTAAATGAGCACTGAATTTACCAGAGAATGTCAGGAAATAACAAACGCAGGAAGGGATGCCATGTGGACCTGATGATCTTCATTCCACACAGACTTTAAGAAGGAAAAGACAAGATGAATGAATGAAGTAATATGAAACAAGGGTTTTACTTATAACTTCACTCTGCCATTTGCTACATGGAATATGAAAAGCAGAAATTTCCCATGTTTTAAGAGAGCTGTAGAAGAAATAGCATATTCAGAGACTGCTATTGTTCAATTAAAGGCAGAAGGGGACAGAATGGCAGAAGGAAAGTTTATTTATAAATTACACAGTGCAAATACTTTACAAGTCAAGAAGAAATGGAACTGGGCTGCAATGGACTGAATCTTCATGTGAATCCCAAATTCATATGTTGAAATCTAGTCAGCACCATGATGGTGTAAGAGGTAGGGCCTTTGAGAGGTGATGAGGACATGAAGGAGTGTTCTCATGAATGGGATAAGTGTCCTTATGAAAGAAGTCTCAGGTAAGGCTCACCCCTGTCATCACAGTGAGAAGGAGCTGTATAGAGGAAGCAAACTCTACTGGCACCTCCTTCTTGGAGTCCCCAGGCTCCAGAACCATGAGAAATAATTGCAGTGTTTATAAGCCACCAAATTTCAGGTATTTCAGTTACATACACCCACATGGACTAAGAAAAGAGGTAAATTATGGAACTATTTCTTAGGATTTATGTGTGTATTGAAGCCCCATTTTATAACAAATATTGCATAATTCTACTTTAATACTGTGAAGTATGATTCATAAAATATTTAGAAAAATTGAAAATGCACTTAAAAGTAAATGGTATATACTAAGGACAATATGGGGAAATAATTTGTATTAAATATGTGTCAATATGTAAATGGTCAGACATGAATCTATGCAAGATATGATACATAGTCATAAGTTTGTATTTCTACTTAGAATCTAATTGTAATAGGCAAAAATGCAGATTTCTAGTAGCTTGCTGTACTAAGGTTATTGGTGAATCAATTTCCCAAGATGGTGAGCAATTCTGGTAAAGTGCCAGTTAAAAAAATGTGCATTGGATGTGGGTAATAGGAATCCTTGTACAGTGTTGGTGGGATTGAAAATTAGTATAGCCACTATGGAAATCATTGTGGAGGTTCCTCAAAAGAATGGAAAAGGAACCACCATACAAACCAGCTATACATGCCTGTGGATCTTCTGAAAGGAATTGAGATCATAATACTATAGGGATACATGCATATCCATATTTATAGCAACACAATTCACCATAGTCAAACTATGGAACCAACCTATGTATCCTTTAACAGATGAATGGATTATGAAACTATGATAATTATGCACAATGGAATTTTACTTGGCCATAAAAAAACATGTAATTTGCAGGAAAGTAGACAGAACTAGAGAATATTAGGCTAAGTGAGATTAGTCAGTCTCAGAAAGTGAACAGACATGTTTTCACTCATGTGAGGAAGCTTGAGAGAAATTGGTAAACAAAAAGGACTTCAAATAAATAAGGGGAGATACAACTCTCATGACTTAACTATATCAACCCTAAATATTAATAAATGAGCTCTTTAGGAGACATTCCTTATCTAACTATAACACTCATTTTGGTGTAAAATTACAATGCACCAATAAAAATGTGCATTTTTCTTTGATTCACATAGTTAAAATCTGGGGGAAATAATCACAACTCTTTTTTTGCAATGAAAACAAAACTTTATTGAAAACATACAAAGTTATTTGTAAGAACATATTTTTGAAGGTCAGATTCATGAATATCTCAATTGTCAACCAAGTCTAGAATGTCAAATTATACCTATTGTTTTTGAATCCAGGCCTCTTGATACTGATAGTATGTTCTTTCTATAATCATTGTAAAAATAAAAATTTAGCTTCTTAGGAGGAGTCAAAGGCATGTTTTGCAACCATTATTTAAGGGAATATACAGCATAATTTGGATATTAACAAAAATCAGTGATTACTTTTTTAATTTAAATGGTAAAACAGGGAACAAGTGACAATAGGATTGAAGCTAGAAATCAGAGTATACAACTACTAAAACCACAGATCACTTCTGCTTTTTTCAGTAATCTGTTTTTTCCAGTAATTCTCTTGTGTTAAGGAGGAAAGGAAAAATCTGAAGAACATAGCAAAGTTGGACCTGTTCCCCACAGTTTAAAGGGCTAATTGATTTAGTTACCTGGGATGGGTTCAGGGTTTTATAGCAATTGTAGATGTTTTCACAGGCAAAGGACAGACCAGTAGCTAATGTAGTTATTCTATCTTTAACCCATAGCATTTGAGAGATGGTTATGTCCATTAGAATACTTTAACAAGCGTATAGTGTGTTGTAAATAAGCAATATTCATTAAATATTTATCTGCAGCCAAAGAATCCAAGCACTATGTAGATAAAAGGAAGGAAAAAAGAATGAGAACTCTCAGTTGACATGCTCAGACTCTAGTGTACTGCCTAAACAAATTACTTGTAGGTTACTATGACTTGAAGATGTTCTCCAAAAGTTTATTAATATTTGGTCCTGAAGGTGGTATTATTGGGGCAATTTGAAAGTTCACTTAAAAAGTCAATGATACATCTGAAGTATAATATGGGGAAATAAGGGGAAATAATTTATATTAAATATAAAAATGTTAAATAAATAAATGTTCAGGCATGGATCCACTGCACAATTTAATCACATAATCAGAAATTTGTATTTCTATTTAGAATCTAATTATAATAGAGTTTATAAGAGATAAGGCTTAGTGTTAAGTTTTTAAGTCATTGAAGGGGATTGTGGGGCCCTAGACCTTTCCTCTCCTTTTTATTGCTTTCTGGCCATGAGGTGAATAGTTTTTCTTCATCACTTGCTCCTGCCAGAATGTGCTGGTCCAAGTCCAAAAGCAACAGGGCCAATCCATCATGGATGGTAATCTCCAAACTGTGAGACATAAATTCAGAAAAATTGGTTATCTGAAGGATTTTGTTATAGTGATGGAAAGCTGACTAACAGGTAGCCAAAAATTGAAAACAATAAGCACCCAAACGACAGTCCCCCGAATATCAGAATCCAATATCCTTAGAAGAGGCTGAATAAAATAAGGTGTATATTTGTTGAGCGTTTACACTGGGCCTTACCATAAATTTCTCAAGTTTTACCTCCAGCTGTGTGTTTGTTTTCCCCTGAGAGGCATTTAATTAAAAATAACTTCATCTCAGTTAATTCCCTGTGATGATACAATGCTTTAATAATCTTTTGATTGTCTATAGCACATTAATTTGATCACTTAATCTACCTATATTCTATAACATTTTGAAAAATATAAATGATCTAATGCGATACAAATTATCTAATGTGAGAAATGAAACTCAATGAAGCTATCTAACTTTTTATGGATAGATATTGCATACTTATTAAGAAAACAAAAGCAAATAAGGGACTCTCTTGTATCTACATACTTCTGTTTTCTCATAGAGAGGGGAAAAGGAGGGGTGTAATGGAAAGTCTATATGAAAGTCTGTTGCTATTTGTATCCATTTGTTTTCTCCAATTGGAGTTGTTAAGGTTAGATACAGAAGGTCCCCTGAAGAGCTCCTGTATTAATACTCAGAGTTGGTTGCAATCTCATTAGGTGATAGATTCATTGTAATGGTTTTACTGAGTGGTAACCTAGGTTTGTGGGGTATGGCTGGAGAAGGTGGGTCCCTGGGTGTGTGGCCTTGGGGACTGTGCTTTGTCTTTGAATCCCCTTGCTTGCTTGCTTCCAGCCTCTATGATGTAAGAGCAGAGTTCTTGCCTTTTCCCTCTCTCTGCTTCCTGCCACCATGTCACCATGCCACACATGGACTAAATCCCAAATCTCCAAAAACTGTGAGCCAATAAATCTTCATTCCTCTAAGTTGTGTGGTAAGTGATTTTGAATTATAGAAGTGAAAATAGTGACTGAGACAGAAGTCATGAATACTATGCGTGGATTAATAAGGAGAAAATTATATTATTCATGACTTTCTAGGACATATCTATTTTCCACTGATTACTTTTGTATATATTAAACAATTTAGGGAGGGGATAAGGAAAGCACTGAAATTCATAGACAATATTCAGTCCAGGTTTCAGAAACCTAGATGTTCACACATAACAGTGTTCTTAAAGAGAATAGTAATTGTTTATACTAGTTATAACCTAGAATCTTTATAAATAAAAATTACTTTCTGAATAGCATCTAAAAGTATTGAACAGGCTCCAAGTTTAAAATTGGCATTTATTTGTGATTAATTTGCTCTTGTCTTCAATATGAAATGCATGTCCAGGGAAAGCCTAGTGTTTAGTTTTAAATATACACATACGTTTTCTACTGCAAAGGAATCTTCAGTTAAAGTATTCTAGGTTAGCATGTATTAAATCAAAGAATGCAGAACATATTTTCCTAATTGACTTTCCCCAAAGTTTATTTCAATCATGATGTTTAAATTTCAATTACATTGTTTTATTTCCATATTTAAATGTTCAAACTATGTAGATGAATATGAATGTGTAACATTAATTTAAATAACTCGAAAAATACACTTCAAAGCATCTAATGTGCAACCAATTTGAATAATGTATGGCTTTAGAGTTATTTTTTCCCAGAAGAGCTTAAAGTGAATACTGCTATGCTTAATATGCTACAATTATTTAAATAATTAACAGGCATATTTCAATTGTTATATTAATTCTTTACAAAGATTGAACATCTTACAAATTCAGATCAACCATATTCTATCACCCCAATTTTTATATATGTTATCCTATCATTCTCACAAATACACAAATTCAAATAAATTGTATTACACATATTTTATTTTTTATGTGCTTTTATTGGTGCATTATAGTCTCACAACACAATGGAAACCAAATTGACATTAACATACATACATGCAGCACTCGGTGCTCTCCCACCTCTCCCTCCCAACACAGAGTACTAAGATTGTCATTGGTATATTCTCATATGTAAATATGGTCGATGGTAGAAATTCCATTAATGAACTTCATTCTTCCCCTTCCCCTTCCCTTAGATCAGTTCCCTGACTTCACTGAGGCTTCTCCACTGTTGTCTGGAGGCCCTTTTGTATCCTCTTGCTCCCTAGCTTGCGCATATTAGAGAAGACATATGACCCTTCTCTTTCTGTGATTGGCTGATCTCACTTAACATAATGTTCTCCAGGTCCTTCCATTTTCTTGTAAATGATACTATTTTGTTCTTCTTTATTGCTGAGTAGAATTCCATTGTGTCGAGATTCCTAAGAAAAGTGGGAATGGATCCACCATATGACCCGACTATACCACTACTGGATATTATTCCAAAGGGACTGAAACCAGAAAACTATAGTAATATATGCATACCCATGTTCATAGCAGCACAATTCACAATAGCCAAATTATGGAACCAACCTAGGTGTCCATATTTTAAAACTCAATATATTAAATTCATATCATGATGAACATTGAGAAAGTATTTGAAATTTGTATTTGAGGTTATTATTACTTGAAGACTAGATATTTCTCTTCAAAATATCTTGTAAAGTTTACAACTATAGATTTCATTCTTTAATTCTGAATACAAATCTAAAGTTTACCAAAGTTGATACCAAGAATGTGAAAAAAAAAATTTGTACTTATTCATCAATCATTGTTTTTTCCTTGGTTCATTTTTCCCTTTCCTTTGAAGAAAGCAACATTATAATTTTAAATTCTTATTATATAATAATCTTCCATTTCTAGCCTGTTGCCAATTACCAGCCCCATGGAAGGTGTCTGAGCATGTGATTAGTGCACAGATTAATGGCATTGCCCAGCTCGTCTCCGTTTCATTCAGTGCTCAATCTAGATTCCAAAAACAGAAACGGTCTTGCATTGAATTACTCGTGAATTGCTTATTAGGGTCCTAATATTACACTCTTCCTGCTTCTTGACATTCCATAGGCTTTCGGAGCTTTCAATCATGGCACTTTACTATTATACTTGCTCTCCATTTTAGATCTGCCATGGAATAGCTCCAGTGATACCTTTATAATTGGTTTCAGGTCCTTAAATTTGGTTAGCTTCACATCCTCCCCATCTGCTGCTCCTTTTTTCATCCCTTCGTGTTCAGTTTTTGAACATTTACTGTTTGTAATGTAAACGTTTTCAGTTTTAAAACTGCCAACCTATTGCTTGCAACTACCTATAACTTCATCATTAAAATATGAAAAATCTTTTCCATCAGTGGAATTGTTCTATTTTATATTTGGGTTTGAATAACTTTATATTTTAAAATAACAAGGGTATTTCACAGTTCTATTTAAAACCTTAAACAACCCAGGACCTCACACACAAGGCAAGCATTCTACCAATGAGCTGTATTCCCAGCCTAGAGTGTTTTATGTTTATCTTTTTTTTTCTTTTTCCAATGATTCAGGCATCCACCATTCCTTTTAAGAGAAGTTTATCAAGTTAGTCATACAAAAGCATGTGAAAATACTCTTTTTCTCATTGTGGCTGCCTAAGTTATGGTTCATTCTCAAAGACTGTCTTTGAAAACCGTGAGAAAATGACCATGTGAGTGGATATGCGTGGAGCAGAGAAGACAATGAGATGCTGCGTGAAGATCACCTAAGCCAGAGAAAAGGAGATGGAGGTGAGGCATGAGCATCATCCATGGCCAGCATTAGCAAGTTGCTCCTGAGTGGAGCGACTCCAGCAGAACACCTCTACGCTGAAATAATGGGGCTGTCATCTGTGCTGAGGGACAGTCCTCTAGAGTTACTGTTAAGTAAGGTCCTCTATTCACAGATATCATACAGTTTATATTATCTGGGAAAGGAAACAAATTCTAGTCTGGGTCTCTCTATGTGCACAATCCTGGGCAAATTGTTCACTTTCCTATGCATTAGTTCCCTCAACTATAAAAAGGAATAATGATGATGAAAATATCTACTTTAAAAGTTATTGTGAGAATTAGTGGATGATATATGTAAAGAGTTTAGGAAAAGTATTGATAAATAGTTTCAAGCCAGGCGTGGTGGCGCACACTTGTAATCCCAGTACTTTGGGAGGCGGAGACCTGAGGATCCAGGTTCGCGGCCAGCCTCAGCACGCGCACGCACGCGTGCGCTCGCTCTTTCTCTCTCTCTCTCTCTCTCTCTCTCTCTCTCTCTCTCTCTCTTTCTCTCTCCTTAGTGAGGCCCTCCGCAACTTCGTGAGACCCGGTTTCAAAATAATGTATAAAAAAAAATAGGGCCAGGGGCATAGCGCAGAGGTAGAACGCCCCTGTGTTCAATCCCTGGTACCGCAAAAAAAAAAAAAAAAAGAAAATAGTCTTCAATACAATTAGATGATCCAAATATGTTTGGTATTAACAGCATCTGTAGAGAAGCATTTTTTCAAGAATTCATTAATGATTTCTATTTTTAAATGAACAACAAATAGGAGGTTCTTTTTTTTAAAAAAAAAGAGTTGCTTTGTGTTACTGCTTATTTAGCACTTCAACTCTTAGAAGTTCCGCCATTTAGTCAAGAATACAGCTATGCACTTTTCTTTCAGGTATTATTTGGCAGTGCCTTTATGCAGGCCCATGCAATGTGAAATACTACTTCTCTTTCTTCATAAAATGAAATGGCTGTGTAATACTGGTCAATACTCTCAAATACACATCCCAGAAGTTCTGGGGTTGTAGAGGAGAAAGACATATAATTCTTGACCAATGGGGAGTAGATACCAGTACTCCCCCTTTTATTCCTTGGATATGAACCTCTCAAAAATATTCCAGAACAATCCCCCATAATTATTTTGAGATCCAGCACTAATCAACAATCATCTATTCTATTAATAGAATGCTCATCTTTCCTAATCTATTGTTCTCTTACTTTCCATACTGTTCCTCCTTTTTGCTTTCTCTGACTAATGCTCAAATATACTATATAAATGCAAGCCTGACTTAGATTTAAAGAATAACTATGTTAAGAAAAACTGCCAATTCTCTGCCTAGGTAAATGAAATAATTTATCATGCAGTTTCCAACATACACTTGGTCCTTATCCTAGTTCAAACATCTTTTGTAATGTGTGTGTTTTAACTATTTCAGATATTAATGCTTTGCTTTAAGGCAGAATTTTGAAATTCATATATTTGAGGGTTTTAATCATTAAAGAACACTAGTATTATTTTCAAAAGCTATAAATACATCTGAAATGTGGCATATTATTTTTCCCAACACATTCTTAGAAACAGGAAACCTCCTCAAAATGTTTGTAGTCTAATAAATTAATCAAGGGCAGGCCACAGCTGCATGACCTCAACAATACCTCCAGATGCGCCTGTGTTGCCTGCCAGTAGATAACCCGAAAAGGGAGCCAACCGAGGTGGCACCAAGGAGTTAGCAACAGGCCCTGATGCTTTGAATAGAACATACATTCAGACTTTGGCATCTGGATCCTACTTTTGCCAAATGTGGCTTGTTTGCATTCACAGCTGTTAAATGTGTTTGCTGAAAAGGGAGAGATCAGGGAGAAGAAAGAGATTGGCAAGAGATATGCCAGCTTCTGTGGGAGGCAATGTCAAGCCAACATGCAATTTACTCACAGATAATTATTTGCTTTAGAAATCTGTTGTCATTTATTAGAATAACTGCAGTATATGTTGAGCATGAACTTCAGGCCATAGCAATTGTCTTTATACTGTATTATAAATTATAGATTTATAAATGCACCAATCTGATTAATACCTGAAGAACAAATATATCTTCATTTGCTTCAAATAATATAATCCAACAGTTTGTATTGAACTGTTAAAGGTAGGATTTCACATATTTCTCTAATCATAATTTTTGGCTTCATCCAACATATTAACAAATAAAGAACCTATCTGGTGGCAATCTATCAATTACATGAAATTATTAGCAATTAAGGAGTGGCATAGTAAAATATGCAATATGTAAACCTTTAGAAATTTGCATCTGTATTCTTACTCTAAGCCATAGTTCCTTAGCAGAAGTGTATTTTAAAATATTTTGAAAATGAAATGTAAATGAAGCTACCTCTTACAATAATAGATATTATGAAAATTTACCAATTTCAGTTTTGTTCTTTTATTAAATAATAGAAAAATAGCATAATTTGTCATCAAAATATGTAGTATAAGCCAGGAGTGGTGGCTCACACCTGTAATCCTAGTACTTGGGAGGCTGACATGGGAGGATTGCAGGTTCGATACCAACATCAGCAACTTAGTGAGACGCTGTTTAAAAATAAGAAAAAGAGCTGGGGCTGTAGCTCAGAGGTAGAATGGCCCTGGTTCAATCCCCAGTACCCCCCCAACACACACAAAATATGTAGTATGTAAGCTTGAAAATGTACTCGAAGAAATAATATTACTACTGATCCATATTTTGTTAGTTTTGATCACTGATACTTCCATATCAAAGAGCAAAATGTAGTGGAGAGGGGATGGATGGGAAAGGTTGACCAATGGGTAAAAAAATAAATAATTATATGAGTAAAAAGTTCTAGTATGCTATTTTATGTAGAGTGAATATAGACATAATTATATACTGTAGATTTAAAAGGCAAGAAGGGAATTTGAATGTTTTCAATAAAAATGTTTTAAGAGATAGATATGTTTAATCTTGAATAAATATTGCACAATGTATACATGTATTAAAATATCACACAGTACTACATTAATGTGTACGGATTTTACATTTTTATGTATCACTTAAAAGATAACGTTTAACTAAAAAGAGCATCACAAAATTAATAACAGTTGGCTAGTGTGCATAATGTATATGATGTGATACAATTTGTAGAGTTCATTTTCTAGGAAATCAATGTACAATTGTCACTTTAGACCAGTAACTGTGGACTAAATTTCACCTATTCTTACTCTAAAATCTTACATGATTTTACCTTGCACAATCCTGTACTTTAAGTTTTTAGAATGTTCTATCTCTAGTATACAAGTCCTTTTGGTGGAACTCTGAAAATCACAGAATAGATAAATACATTTGTGAAAACCATCATTTAAAAAATTAATGACTTGGACATTGAGGATTAGAATTTTGCGAGGAATTTTTGCAGATCAAAATGCAATCTGAAAGATTCAAACCACTTTTCCAACTTAGAAAATAGGCCTAGAAATTCTAAATATTCTCAGAATCATAGTCTTTCTTCTGAAACTTTATGACCTTCTCATTCCAAGAGTTGTTTCAAAAGGAGAGATGGGAAAAGAGATTCACTTTGCTCATGATAAAGGGAGGGTATCCTGCTGCTTTTATGATAAAAGGAATAAAAACGATTTCTTTTGTCATAACATTCCTCTTCCTTTGTGATTAAAGAATCTCTTACGATCATAGGGAAGTTTCCCCTACTCTTGTGACAATAAAACTAATGACAAGGACCCTGATAATAAGAAGAGAGTTATTTCTGTTCTGCACTCTTTTTTTAGAAATAACACATAAATGTGAAGTTTAAACCGTACATTCTATTTCAGTATATTCTAAAAGAATGAGCAGTCCAATGAATAAAGCTGGTTTTGGGTAACTTGGTTGATATTGGATATTGTATAATTAAAAAAGTCCAAATTTGTATTTGATGTTTATACTGGCAGCTATTGAAATCAGTAGGCTGTAAAGACTACAGAGTAGACCACGTTTGTTCTCTCCCCAGCCCATGTCTCTCTTTCTTAGTGTGTGGTTTGGATGTTTGTTTTGTCCAGCCATATACTGTTACCAGTGGTGTATCATTATTATTCCTAATAATTTGATGGTAGTTCTTCAAAACTGATGTATGGGTTACTATGAGGTCAACCAGCAATATCTAGAATCACACAATTATGAAAAATAAACAAACATGTAAAGGCCAGGTAGGCAAAAAATAATATAAATTAAATTTAAAATAAAATGCAGATTATTGGCTTGAATGATTTCATTTGAAGTTAACAAAACTCAAATTGCTTTAAATAATGTAAAGTTGCAATGGTCATGCAACTGAAAAATCTTAATTTTGATTTGTCTTTGTCTTCAGGGCTCCTGTTCCTACTTTGAGAGCATCACTGCCACATTTACCTTTGCTTGAGCTCTGCAAATGGCAATAGGCCATCAGTAACAAGCTACATGTTTCTTCTTTCATATCTAAGGAAAAACAAGTAATTGTCCCACACAAGTGGGGGAAAAATCATGCACCTTGATCTTATTGAATAAACCTGAATCAATCATTGTTGTCTGAGTAATGTCAGCAGATGACTGGTTTAACTAATTCACTTAACATGGATTAATACTCAGTCTAGATCTAACCATCATTTGAATGGAGGTGTGATTAAACTACTACTTAAAGTACCAAATAGCACCATTATAAGACAATGTTAAAGTTAGATTTTTGTTGAAATTTGATTGATATTAAGAAAGGAGATGTATATTCAATAAGTAATTGTCTCTTCCTACCATTTCCAAAACCCAAAGCAAAAAAAATGGTTATTAGAATTAACCTTTTTTATCTATAAAATTTATTGTTGTTTTCTTAAAATCAACTAAAATATTACATATTTTACATATATATATTTCTAAGTTTGTGGTAACTTTTATTATTATAATTTGTTTTATAATCACTTAGTTAAAAGCAATAAAATCATTTCTTGATTTAGAGAAAAATACATAAGTAAATGTCTATGTAGATTACACTAAACTTCTAATAGTTTTTCTCATTACTTTCCTTTCAGAAAAATATATAGTATGCATATATATATTACATACATATGTATAGTGTATATATGTATATATGCATATATACACATATCTGTAATCCTACATATATTCATGCATATTTACAAGTGACAAGAAATACACATTAATAAACCTATTATTTTTCAGTCATTTTCACTGAGGGCTAGTCTCTAGTCTACAAAATATATATATATTTTGAAAAGACTATGAATTTTGGAAATACTGTTATAACTGGGACCTTTACCACTGGTTTGTTATGCAGGGCTGGTGAGCTGGACTGTAAATCTGGGCGTATAATATTAAGGACAGGGCTGGAGCTGTCTCATTTGAAGCATATAAAGTCTTAACTGCCATAGATAATGTCAACCCAAATTATTATTTCCATTTCAACACAGATTATAGGACAAGAGGACATAAATGGAAATTAAAAAATAAATTCAGCACATATTTCAGAAGGTACCTCTTTCATGTGGAGAATAATAAATGCTTAGAAGAGCCTGCAGGCAAAGTTGTTGAGGCAAAAAGCAGGCATGTCATTCAAGAAACAATTAGATGCCATCTTTGGGGAAATGGAGTACTAAAACGGATATGCAGTGATGGACCAAATGACCTTTATTCTGTCTCCAAAAATCTCTCATGTTCTTATAATTCTAATCGAGAAATATTTCAGCAAGTTGGCCTCCAGCAATGTCAATTCTTACCTGAATTATTCACCTCACCAGTTCACTGCTGAGGAAGAAGCTTTCTCGTAGTGCTACAAAGATTGCATATTGACCAGATGTAATTCCCAATGCTGCATTTCATAGGCATTTTATTCACAAGAATGCCTTAGGTCTCATACTATACAGTGCTGGATAATAGAAGGAGCATCTTCTAAGCCCAGTGTAATTGAAATGTGGCCTACACTAGGGAAGAGAAGCTTAGCTAACTTCCTTAATTATAGAGGGCATGAGGATCATTTAAAATATTTTCTTGGCAAAAGTTATTTCAAAATATAGCTGATTCTCATAGAGTGTAGTCTATATAAACCTGCTTCTTAATTGTCTTTGTATGTTAATGGACTATCTCTAGGTACTGGTTTTAATTCAATGAAACATTATGAAAATTGAAATAAGAAAATAAGGACCTTAGAAAAAGGTTGAGCACTTCACAGTGCATCTATAAACAACCGTATTCTATAATAACATATCTTAGAAAGCTAGCATTTGATACAGAAGAAAGATAATGTAGAAATTATACTTGGTAATCTGAGTAAATTGGGGAAATTAGTTCTCCATACTTTTCTGATTTTAGACAGGTTTTTAACAGAACACATAGATGTTGAGGAACTAAGGGATATGGTGAGAACTACAGTACCCCTATTATGATCTTAAGATGATATTCAGTAAAAGGAAAAGAACATGTTTCTATCTGTCATCTAAATGGACTCCTAGAGTTCTCTCTCTGTATCACCAATTAGAACTCAGTGGTGAACTGAGTGTTGAGAGCATATTTTCAAAAGCTATCAGAAGGTCACATATGTTGGAGAGATCAAAGAAAAGAAATGTGGGGCTTGATAAATGTCAGATATATTTAACTGTTTTTGAAACAAATAAATATTTTATAAATTGTTTCCAAACATTAAATTTATATCAATTATGTTTAAATATATACACCTTCATTACAATTCAAATTATTTTCATAGTGTATGAAATCTGTTAATATTGTATAAATGATACTTTCATATACTATTGGGATAAAGCGATATACTGATAAAATAAGTGATAAAGTTTACAAAATATCCATATTAAAGAAATAATAAACCAGGGTGGTGGTGCATACCTTTAATCCCAGTACTTGGGAGGCTGAGACAGGAGAATCACAGGTTCAAGATCCGACTTGGCAACATAGCAAGACTCTCAGCAACCTAGAGACCCTGTTTCAAAAACAAAAAGTAAAACCAGGCTAGGGGTGTAGCTCTGAGGTAGAATGACCCTAAGTTCAATATCCAGTACCACAAAAAAAAATGGAGAAAAAGGAGAGAGAGAGAAAGAAACAGATAGAGAATAAGCCAGGCTTGCTGGCACATCCCTGTAATCCCAGTAATTGGGAGGACAGTACTTGGGAGGCTGAGACAGGAGGATTGCAAGTTCCAGGCCACCTCAGAAATTTATCCAGGCCCTCAGCAGGTTAGTGAGGACCTACTTCACAATAAAGAATAAAATAGGGCTGGGAGTTTAGCTCAGAGTTATAAGGCCCCTGGGTTCAATTCTGATGAGAAAAAGAAGGAGGAGGAGGAGGAGGAGGAGGAGGAGGAGGAGGAGGAGGAGGAGGAAACAGAACAGGTGAAAATATTGTTAAAATATGATCTGTGGATTAGATCATAGAAACATTTAAATTATGCAATCAGAGAAAAGAGTATAACCTGAACTTTCAATTGATAGAGGGATTATATCCCACATAGAAAACATTTTAATTCCTATCCAAGTGTAGAGAATGATCATATGATATAACAACAAAAATATTAAATCAAATAATTCTTAAACAATATGTAGTCAACTGAGAACTTTGGTAAAAAAAGTAATAAACAATTAAATACTATTATCTAGCTCATAATAACTATATCAATTAGCCTAAAATTCAAAAAGTTATATTTTCAGAAGTCCTGAATATTTATAAATACTTATAAAATTGCCTTAGTAATCTATGTTAGTTTAAAAAATGACATTTGGCCAGGCATTGTGGTGCATGCTTGTAATCCCAGTACTTTGGAGGCTAAGACAGGAGGATCACAGGTTCAGTCAGCCTCAGCAATTTAGCAAGGCTCTCAGCAACCTAGTGAGACCCTGTTTCCATATAAGATATAAAAAAAATCGGGCTGGGGTTTTAGCTTGGAGGCAGAATGCCTCTGGTTCAATCCCCAGTACAAAGAAAATGGCATTTGATCATTCTTTTATGATTATTTTGATGTTTGAAATTAGCTGTACATTATTCCCAGGACTTTTCTCTGAACAGTGTATATGATCATTTTGGTAATCAATTTGCTATTTGTTCAAAACTATTATATGATTATAATGTATTGCTCATTCTGTATTACTTGGTATGAAGTTTAGTATCAACATTTGTTTAAACTTAGACCTGTGGCTTTGCACAGAATATGGAGTATTGTCACAGCCAGGTCACCAACCAAAACTTCAGCCCACTCAATTATCACTATCCTGTGTTTTTTTATTTCTTAATCTCTTGATATCATCCATTGTTTTAGATGGTGGCATCTTTCCAAAAACATCAAATTCCTACATTGTATATTGAAAACAAAATCATGTTAATAAACTAAAATCAAATTTAATTCTTTAATTTTCTCTAAGAGATCAGCAAAAATTACAAATTTTAAAATGATGGCAAATCATCATTCATTTTTGTAAATATAACAGAAATTACTTTCGGTTTTTAATAATTCTGAAACTGAGACTTTAAAATCCCCAAGACATTCTTCTTCTCTGTCAAATCATGCACATTGATAAGTGAAAATTTTAGACTCAATAATTGATTCTAGAAATACCAAAAATTCTTGACACTTGAAAACTGAATCGCATGTTCTATTTCTATTAAAGGAGGTCTAGGTAAATAGGACTAACACACTCCTACAGAGAAGAATTAGAAAACCCCAGCAAGCTATAAATATCTTTTTGACAGCATCAGAGAAATCACAAGACACTGAAATATGACAGTAAAGGAGAGGAAAGAAAAGAGAGAAGAGAGCCTAGCATTTGAGGTCACTTACCCTCTGGAATGTTTCTACTTCATGTGGTCGTGAGCCCTCTGATGAACTTTGAATTGACTTACCAATCAGGGAAAAAGTAGGGAGACAATTTGCACTAAAGGACATCTAAATGGGTTGTAAGCATATGCAAAGATGCTTTACTATTTAGTTTTCAGACAAATATAAATTGGAATCATAATGAAGGGCCCTCATACACTGCTGTTAGGAATATAGTTATACAGATTTCTAAAGAGTTAAACTGTTTTATAGTATCTTGTATAGAATGGATGAAAACGTCTGAGGGAACAACTCCAATCCTTGGTGTTGCTTATCTGAAATGAGTCCACATTTGTTCTAAAAGATGTGATATTTGAAACATCTTTACTTATAGTAGTGTAAGTTTGGAACTTGCATTCTCATCAAGAATAGAATGCCTCCAAATAAAAAATAAAAAAAAATAAGAATAGAATGTCTCCGCAACTTCGTGAGACTTGGTTTCAAAATAAAGTATATAAAAAAAAATAGGGCCGGGGGTGTAGCGTGGAGGTGGAACGCCCCTGGATTCAATCCCTGGTACTGAAAAAAAAAGAATAGAATGTATAAATAAATGGCATACCTATGTAATAAATGTCCTACAGCAATATAAAATAACAAGTTGATTTACCTTAATAACATATATGGGTCTCAGAGAACACTAAATTGAAGAACTATGTCAGACCTAAAAATACACTCTGTAAACTACTGAGTTGTTACATGACAATATCGTGATAACCTTTGGTGAGGAATGAAGGAGGAGTAACTGAGAGTGGTCAGACCTTACCTCAAGGAAATGAATTTTTTCTTTTTTTAATTATTAATGTGTTTTTATTGGTGCACTATAGTCTCACATAGTAAGGTAAATCATGTTGACAATTCTTTCTATAATCTGAGCAATCCCTTCCCAGTTGAGACTCCAAATGAGTCAGTTTTTAATTTTATAAGGTTGACTGTCTCAATATTGTCTTTATGAATCACACATCTGATGCCATATACAAGAAATAACTTTCTAAGTAAAGGTCACAAAACTTTTTCCTATATTTTCCCCATTAGTTTTATAATTTTAGTTCTTACATGTTATTAGTTTTTAAGTTTCTGTTTGCTTTTACTTTGCTTTGTCATCAAATAAGTATCTAAGTTCATCAAATAAGTATCTAAGTACATACAAATATACATAAGTACATATGTATGTATCTGTGTATGATGTGGTTTTGCATATAAATATCAATTGTTACCAGTTTGTTGAAAAGACTATTCTTTGTGTGAGTGTGTGGAGGGGGGTACTGGAGATTGAACTCAGGATTGTTCTACCTCTAAGCTATACCCCCAGTCATTTTTATTTATTCTTTTTTGAAACAGGGTCTCTCTAGATTGCTGAGAGTCTCCCTAAGTTGCTGAGGCTGCTTTTGAACTGGTGATCCTCCTGTCTCAGCCTCCCATGTATTGGGTATTACAGGTGTACACCACCATGACTAGCTTATTATCCTTTTTTCATTGAATTTTTTAGCACTTTTTACAAAAATCAATTGATCCTAGATATGATAGCATATTTCTTGATTTTCTATTCTCCTCCATATATGGAGAGAATTGTGTATTCCGTATATGTATTCTAATGCATATATTCCATTCTATTCCATATATGGGTAGAATTTTCTGTTCATATGGGTGTTCTGTTCCATGGGGACAAAATTATCATGCTATCAATATTTATCCTTCTGATCATTGAGCATGATAGATCTCTCCATTTATTTAGAGATCTTTAATTTCTCTCAGCAGTATTTTATAGTTTTCAGAAATCAGGTTGGGAATCAACTTCTGTCTAGTTTGTTAAAATGGTTTTTGTTGATTTTAATTGTAAATATGTTTTAGTTTTTTCTAATGATACTTTTCTGTACCTATTGAGATGATCATGCATATTTTTTATTCCATTTCTATGGAATGTTACATTAACTGCTTTCTAAATATTAACTCAATCTTGAATTTGTATTATTTTTTACCTACATACATTTGGATATTGTGATGTGCTTTTTTTAATTTCTAACAATTGCCAGGAGTTGAGTGCAGTATACGTAAATTCCTTGATATTTTGATTTTTTATTTTAACTACTGCATTGAGTATTCACAAGTATATAAGATGATAGCAATTTCTTTGCATCTAAAAGCAAAAACAAATAGTTTAGTGAATGAGTACAAAAAATAAAATCCTACTCAGTTACTCCTACTATGCATTCACGCACACACACACACACACACACACACACACACATACACACACACACACACACAATTATTACTGATACAAGACATGTGGAGTTTTTTCTTACACACCAAGCAAGCAATCAGTTCTGCAGGGGACACTGCCTGGGTTCCTCTGATTCTATTCTGTTCTGACACCACCTACTTGGAGATAGTATCAGAGGCCACAGGTTGAAGTCTCACTCCCCACAATTGCCCTTCAAATTAAATGCCAGCTGCAAGCCCCAGGTTGTTTTACCCATACTTTTGACTGATCAGCTACATATTGTGGTTTCCATAGCCCCTTTCTGAAGCTTGATTAATTTGCTTAAACAGCTCATAGTACTTGAGGAAACACATTTACCAGTTTATATAAAGAATGTTACAAAGGATATGGGTAAAGACATGCATAATGCATAGGGTAGGAAAAGGAGCACAGAGCTTCTGTGCCCTCTCTGGCATATCATCCTCAAGGAGTCCCATGTGTTCAGCGTCTGGAGGCTTTCTGTACACTGTCCTTTGGGCCTTTAAGGAAACATCATTGCAAAGGCATGACTGAAGCAAGGACAGCCATATTGAATTGTAATTGGACATGAAAGGTATGCATGATCTAATGCTGGAGAGTATCAGATGAATATAGTCCTTTGCAAAAGAACATTTTTTTTTGTTAAGTATACAAACCACTCATTTCCATGGTTGTTACAACTTTCTATCAGGAACACATGTTCAGATATCACTAGAAAGTAAACATTGATGTCTGATTTTTTATCTTTTCTAGAAAGTTCCAAGTTCTTTGTTTGTGCTACAGCAAAGTACCTGTGACTGGGTAAATTATAAAGAGCAGAAGTTTATTTCTCACAATTATGGAGGCTGGGAAATCCATAAGCCAGGGTGCCTGAAGTTTGGTATCTGATAAGAGTCTGGGCTCTGTGTCCAAGATGTCACCTCAAATGCTGTCTTCTCTGTAGGGGGAAGACATTGTGTCCTCACATGGCAGAAGGGCAAAACAATGAACTTCTTCCACTAAGTCCTTTTATAAGGGCACTTAATCCCATTCATGAAGTTACAGCCCTTATGACTCAATAGCTCTCCAAAGGTCATACCTCCCCAGAATGTTTCATTGTGATTAAATTTCAACAGAAATGTTAGAGGAGACAAAGTCATGTAAATCACAGCACCTTCCTGGGCTGATTTTGTACCTATGATGACCTTGTTTGAACAAAGTCAGTCTTCAAGGGAAAAGGAATTATAGGGAAAAACCTAACAAAGTCCAAATATGTGGCCAATAATGATCACAAATAACTCTCTTTTATATTACTACATATGTATTAAATTAATATGCACACATTAATGGTCTCTGACTTTTTTTGCTAAATTTTGCTAGTGACACTGACATCATAAAAAACTGTGTGCATACAAAAATCTAAAAATGCCATATATTTAAATATTGCTTTAAGTACTAATCATAAACTGGAAAACATCCTTGCTGATGCTATTTTTTAATACATACTTGCTATGTTTAAGAAAAAGCTATGAACGTATAGCTTAGCAACCCAAATAGCCAAACAAATATGCTAAGTTCTACCACTTCTTAAGTTAAAAGGATGTGTCCTTTTTTGTTACAAATCAGAGATTTGTTTTAATAAGCTGAATTTTGAAAAGTTTGTATTTATTTTAATTGTTTCAATCTAATTATATTAGATTTTATGTTTCAGGTTTAATAATAAAATATGTCCTTTTATTCTGTTTATTTGGGCATTACAGTTGTGCATTGAAGGATTAGCAAAATAAGAATTAGTGTGCAGAAAGCTGTTAACCTGTTTATTTCTTGGAGCAGATTTTTCTAGGAATATGATGACTCAAAAAGTAGTTTCAGCCAGGTGTGGTGGTGCACTCTTATAATCCCAGTATTTGGGAGGCAGAGACCAGAGGATCTGGGTTTGAGGCCAGCCTCAGCTACTTAGTGAGGCCCTCAACAACTTTGTGAGACCCGGTTTCAAAATAAAGAATAAAAAATAGGGCCGAGGGTGTAGCTCGGAGGTAGAATGCCCCTGGGTTCAATCCTTGGAACCGCAAAAAAAAAAGTAGTTTCAAAAAATAGTTTTAGATTTCTAAATAAACAATCTGATTTCTAATTTATTAATGGATCTACAAAATGAGGCATGGCAAAATAATGTCTCCCTCTCATGAGCAGTCTTGTATAAGATAAAAGAAATCGTACTCTGAGGTTCAACCTTACACTGTTCACTGACCAATCCACTGTGAATTTTATGTTTTTTTTTTTAAGGAAAAAGGATGGCCGCTTACTACAGTCACTGTGACAAACACATTATTACCCAAGAGCTAGAGAGGTAAATTGTAATAAGATACATTTTTAAGATTGAAAGGAGCCTTAGCTTCCATGAGGCCAGAAAAAGAAATTTTCTCAGGAAAAAGAATAATGGTCCATAGGCCAAACTGATAAAAAAAAAAAATCAAACATTCAGTCCTTAATATTTTCTTCTATCTTTTAATTTAAAAGGACATTTTTTCCTTTCAGAAAATTTCTCTCCCTTTTCTAATGCTTCACCCTTACCTGAGACTAATCTGGTGATTTCTATAGTTTCTTGTAGTGTCATCGGAAACAGTGCAAGATCTTGATACAGGATGAGGTCAGGAACACACGTGTCTGTTTTTTTTTTTTTCGGAACCGGGGATTGAACCCAGGGACATTCTACCTCCGAGCTACACCCCCAGCCCTATTTTTTATTCTTTTTTTTGAAACAGGGTCTCACTAAGTAGATAAGGCTGGCCGCGAACCCGGATCCTCTGGTCTCAGCCTCCCAAGTACTGGGATTACAAGCGTGCGCCACCACGCCCGGCTCTCTTGGCCTCTTTGCCTCCCCTCATTCTCTCCAGTCATCCATTATGCTTCCTGATGTCACAATCTGACGAACTACCTGCTCCAAAAACCCCTGCCTTAGGTTCAGTTTTTATATAACACAACTTAGAAAAGAGAAGATGGAGAGAATAATTTTGACCATGATTATTCAATACTTTTTAGATATCTAAATAAGAATCATATACAACTGATTTTGAAACTCAGTGAATGTGTTTTTGGCAGAAATGAACTGATTGAATCATAGGAATTGATCAAAGTCTTCGTAGAGAGAGAAATCATGAAAGGAGACAATAGTGAGGGGGTTGGCTTCAAGTAAATAAAATATAGAAACTAGATTGAGAAGATAAGCTGACAACAGATGCTCAAAGTGGCTAGGGAAATTAATAGAGTGATTCTAAGTGAGAAGAAAATTTTAGCACAGTAAAGCATCACATAGTCAATTGTTCCCAGGAGTTAAATAAAATAATGACTAAAATTCTTTATAATATTTGAGATATGAAATTGCTTTTACCAGAATGATAGGCAGAAGCCACACTTAGTTGGTCTAGTGAAATATGAAAACAATGGAAAAAAAGTGGACCCAAAAGTACAGAACATGTTAATTCAGTTGATAATTGACCTCAATGGAGAACTCCAATTATCTATTTGTTAGATTCAGTGTAATTTATTTGTACATATTTGACCCTCAGAAATTCACAAAACAAAATACTTTGGGTCTCGTATATAAATTTAATGAATAGTTCATTACAATAATATTACTTTGTTTATATTTCACCCCCCAAACACATCACACACTTAAGTATAAAACAATTATGAAAAGTAGAGCATCTTCTGAATGTTCTTTTGCTTCAGCCTAAGTTTTTTGTACTAAACTCAAGTGAGAATTCATTATGTTGTATTAAAAACAATATATAACAACAATATTAAAATACCCTATATTTAGATAAAAGAGCATGGAAATAAAGCAACGATTACTACTAATAATATAAATTATGACAGCAATTAAGAAAAGGTCTAGTATACTTGTTGAGAACACATGTTCTGAAGTTGGATTGCTTGGATTTGAACACTTTGTCTACTCCTTACTTCATGACCTTAGGCATGTTATTTTATCTGTCTATGAAATAACATCTTATTCTGTAAAATTATTAAACTTGTTTCTTCGAACTAGCAGGACATTGAATGAGCTAAACCATGTAAGTATGTAAACATAATTGGTTATGATAGTTATTAAATGCTTATTGAATATATAACTCTATAGTGTATTCTAATATTCTCTATTTATAGCCACTCCTTGAACTACTGAGTTACTAAAGTCCAAGGACTTTAGATAACTCACTAATGAGCATAGCTCATCAAAAAGCAAATGGTGCAGATCCAAAAATTAGCTTTTTACTATGTATACTGCATTAGTAGCCCAGAAGTCAATAACTTTTCTCCTTCTCTCTAGGGGTCAATTACTCATTTTAATAAGACACAGAAAATTTAGAAACATTCATGATCAAGGACATGAAAACCATGCAAATATATCCCTGAATTAATTTGTTTATGTGACATTCAGCTTTAATTCTCTCTGAAAATAGATACTTGAGAAGTTAGTGTTTTCTCTCTTCATTGTTTTACTTTTCAAATATTTAGGAAAGATTCAAAATTTAAGACAGGATTAATTTTATAAGGTAAATCCAGATGTAGTAGGGCATGCCTGTAATCTCAGAATTGGGAGACTGAGACAGGAGGATCACAGGTTCCAAGCCAGACTCAGCAATTTAGCAAGACCCTCAGCAATTTAGCAAGATACTGTTTCAAAATAAAAACACAGGGGTGGTGATATGGCTCAGAGATAGAATGTCCTTGGGTTCAATCCCTCCAGTACCCCCATATATATATTTATGCGTGTGTGTGTGTGTATAGAAGAGGCACATTCTTTGCCAGAGGATATCAAACCGTGATTGATTTGCATTTCAAGGACAATAGCATATTGAAGGTGGGAAAGCACATAGAAATCATCTGATCTCTAATGCTGTGTTCAGCCTGTTCTACTTTTTAGATTTGCAACTTTCCTTTCCTATTTTCAACTCCCTCCATCTCCACACATCTGCCATTTCACTCCACATTGCCTAATTTTTCTCTCATCATTAATAATTAGATAAGCCATTCATTTAGAACAGAACCCATGCTGCATTTTTTATTTCCTTCCCATGATGCCCCATAAGGTGATGTAGCTCTTCTAGTTTTCACATGGTTCATTGGTGGTTAGAGAGGTAAATACATTGCACATAGATAACAGACCTAATAATTAAAGGTCACATGCATCATTCTTCCCCAAACCTGTGCTTTCTAACATATTAAAATACATTCTTATTTACTTGTTTAATGTTTTTAACATTATTCTCTGAAATGGCAGTGGATTAGACACAAGGTTTGGGGGTCATAACTCAAGCTATAGGATTTGGCACTAAAGCTAATGACCAATGCGGCTTAATTTGCTTTTTAACAGTAGGCAAAGCATTAACCCAGAGAAATGATTATTAGATAGAATTTCCAACACTTTGGCATATGGGTGTGAATACAGAGACTAGGAAGCCACTTAATTAAAAGTCCAGGATTGGTCTGGAGATAGTAAATGAGAATTCAGAATGAACCACTGTCTTAACTCAAGAGGAAGCTTTTATTAGAAAACAGTGGTTTAGACATCCATAGGATACTTGGAAACAATAATTGAAAGTAAAGATAAACAGTGAAGGCTGTCTCTTATCTAGTACTGTGTATACCTGTATTCAGAGAGTTACCTATGACTCTATAGACTATTTTCTGTCTCAGGTCTTTGAATAAGGGTCCTATCTAATGAAGATAAGAGATTGGTAAATATCCATATAAACATTGAAAGTTCTCTTTTATTCTCAGTTATATATTTGAAACTCAATATATGGTAGGGTTGAAAAAGTTATGCAGATGGTTTTCAACATTACTTAAAAATTTCTGAAGACTAGATATTCATTGATACTGAAATTTACATTAAAAATCTAAATTACTTAACTCCACGATGGAGAGAATTTTACTGAACTTGGAAATCTCTTCTCACGCCCATTTCAATGCCCTGTAACCATTCTAAATTTAATATTTCTCTCACCTTTTACCTTACTTAAATCACCTTTTTTCTTTTCCTATTATAATGTTCTAAATTAAAATCTAAAAGTGATGTGATCTAAAACACTGTACCAATAAAATGAAAATTTTGACCTTAGTTATAAAGCACATACAATCTCTGATTTTCAAAGTAATTTTCACTGCTAGCTGTAATCATTTATAAAATGGACTCTTTAAAAGTAGAAGTAAGAAAATTATATTCATAAGTTAACATATAGTATCTTTTAGGTAAGCTAATAGCACTTTTTTAATTGGGAAGGTGACAGAATCTTAAGCATATTTAAATGATTTGCAAAGATTTTCTTAGCTTAAAAGATGAGAATATGCAAAAATATGAACAGGCAGTTTTTCAATGAATAATAAATAGATATATGTTTGCAAATAAACAGGACCAACATGGGTGAGCCTAAAATGCAGAGTTTTGTATGCAGAATGGATTTCCCAGGAGAAACTAAGATAACAATCCAATTAAACTGTTACTATATGTAAATGAGAAACTAATGCAAGTAACCATAATAAGGATGGAATCTAAAAGCAAAATTGTGTTTCTTGCATTGTTTCAAACAAGTCACATTATAAGTTTTCAAAGGAATAGGTAAGCTTCAAGTGATCAGGAACTAAAGGGAATTGGTTAGTAACATAGAGTTGATGATGGATAGCTTTGGAGTATTAGTAGAAAGCAACATCATCACTTCACAATTAAAAATTCATTAGAACTTTCAAGGCCAGGATAACATTTAGTAAATAGAAGCAGCATGTGAGAAATTTGAATGAGTAAAAGAGCTTAATAGAATAATCAGTGTTCAAACTAGTATACCTCAAAATAGCAATTCATAAATATTCATGCTCTGATAGTTTTACCACCAACTAAATAACAAAGCTATGAATCTTACCCCAAATATTATTAGTTTTATGCCATTTATTTCAATTATGGTCTATAGTATTAGTTAAAACTAAATGTTTAACTAAAATGGATGAGAATATTCAAGTTCAAATGCTCTCTTTTCTATGGAAACATTTTCAGTGTCCATTAAACAGTATGCTTCCTTCTAAACTCCAAATACACCTTATCTATAACCTATGATACAAGCCTGCATAGTTAGGTAGTGCCCCATTAAAAACCAATAAAACTTTTAACAAAAAATTAGTTTTGTAACTCAGAAAACTCTTTTGAAAATAAAGAATTTTTAAAGGTTGAATAAATTGCATGCGTGAACAATTAATGTCAGTGAAAAGAATGGCACGTTCCAAACAAGCTTTTTCTCTATTTTTGTCCTAATAACTTGAGAAGAAAACCCAAAGGCATGTTTGCCAAATACAGACTTCAATTATAATTTCTTGTTTTGCACAAAATATTCAAAGCCATTTCAATTTCTTGCTTACATTTATCTCTCAAGAAACTTGATATTAAAACCAAATTGTTATTCTTTCTTGAAAAATCAGAATATATTACAACATTGGCCCCACATTCTATAGGACAGCAATGCTTTGTAACTGAGTTTACACCTTTTTGAGAGAACAAGTGCCTGCATATTGATCCGATATCTCATTTTTCTAATTTATTCTACCATTTTGTACTAAATCTCTCCTATGTATTTTTGTTTGCAGAAGAACCAAAAGCACAACTATTCAAAGATATATA